>VXBX01001056.1:181357-200651 GCA_013400415.1 Scytalopus superciliaris
GGCTCCCGTGCGGGTCTGGGCGGGGGCGCCCTCGCCGCCTGTCCCTGCCTCTCCGGGGGCTGCCGCCCTCCCCCCCGCCTCCGACTCCAGGGCTTTTAGCAACCCCCCCACGCTGCTGTGGTGTCCCGTTTGTCCCAAACTGGTGTTAAACGGGGGGGCTGTGGAAGGAAGCGGGTCTGACGGCGAAGGTGCCCGTCGGCGGTGAGTTCGGCTCCCCCGGGTTGGGCACCTTGCGCTGCGGAAGTGAAGCAGCACCGCAGCACAAGGGCAGCCGCCTCCTCTGCCGCGGGGCACGTTTGCCCCCGGTTCCCGAGGTGTTAAGGAGCCCAGGAAACAGGCTTTTATTGTAAAAATATTCATGNAAGCACAGGAGCAGGCCTGCATCCCCATTCCTGTGGAGTGCTCTGCTGGCCAGAAACTCCATGTAGGAGGGATGAAAGCCCAAAGGTTTAAGAATATTTTAAGTTCTGTAGCTGTTTCTGGGTTTTTTTTTTTTTTTTTTTTTTTTTTTTTTTTTTTTTTTTGTTTGTTTGTTTGTTTGTTTGTTTGTTTGTTTTTTTCGTTTGGTGTTTTTTTGCCCTTTTTTTTTGTGTTTTTTTGTTTGTTTGGGGTTTTGTTTGTTTGTTTGTTTGGTTGGTTGGTTGGTTGGTTTTTTTTTTAAAGTAGATTATTGATCTTAACTGCTGGCAAAATACTAATCAAAGCCCTTCTTAGTCCAAGTTCCACCTGTGTGTCTGAGGAGCATAACCCTCACACCCATAACCCTTGCACTGGGCTGGAACATCGCAAATAAAAACTCGTTTTTCGAAATTGAAGATGTATGTACAAACCTTCTCGTTGTCATTAGAGGTAGCTGCTATTGCTAGATGGGCCAAGAAGTTTAATCTATGAAGGTCTTTTTATTATTCCTTTCTCATTGGGTTTTTTCCCCTTTGGGAGTTCCCCGTATGTGTCTAAAACAGGACCTATCGTATCCCCTGTTTAAAAAAAGAACAGTCTCCTTTTGCTTTGCCTGAAGGCTTTAAGCAGCTGGTTCTGCTACTGTGTTCAGGCCAACTCCTTGGTATTTCCTCCCCACCCAATTCTAGAAGTCTTCAGCCTGTTCTGTTTCATTAAGATTGTGAGCTCCTGTTCTGTAAGAGAGTGTTGAGGGACCAGGTGTGCAAGGCGGGCCAGTGTAGAAGCCAGGACACCGCACACCTGCACGAGTCCATCTGCCCATGCTCTGCCTTAGGCTCAATTTCTTCACCTCGCAGGCAGTGCTTTTGCAGCTAGTTCTAAATGAGTGTTACTAATGCATGATTAACTGAGTATCCTCTTGTAACTGTTTCTGTGTGAAGGCACTTTGTTACTTTACATTACTTCAGTTGGCATTCTGCTGCTACCCTGAACGTCTGAGTCAGAGTGCTATGGACTTACCCAGGGAACAAGATTTCAGGTTTCAAAGAACATGCTGTTAAAAGGGAAAGATGATGGTAATTGGATAACTGGAGAGGGTAATTGTGGCTGCAAGTATCGTAATGTCCCCTTTAATGAAAAAATCAATGAACTCTGCTGTCTTTTTTTGTGTATAAGACTTTGATTTTAAAGAGGTTGAGCTTCTCTATAACTTTCATTCTGAAGTGGTTGATTAGAGCAGGAAGTCAGGATTGCAAACTCTTTACTGTTGTTCACTAAACTAAATAGGCAAGATTTCGTGCTGTGGGGGTTTTTGTATGTTTGTATTATTGCTAATATGTGTGTGTTGGCTATGTGTAAATGTTTCATGTTAATTTTCATAAGGTAAAATAATCTATCATCTCTGTATGAGACAGTCAAGACCCTGAAAGTCAGACTGATCTGCCCAAGTGCACAAACTAAATGAGTAGCAGTTTGACTTGGCATGCAAACTTCTAGCCTTGCAAACACCCGTTGTGAACACCGGGATGCTGTTGGTAGACCCTCATCCTCTTGCAGTGTTCCCTTCCTGAATCCCTGCCTTCTCCATCCAAATTGAAAGCACTGCACTTATCCCAGTTGTGTTGCTGAATGTCTGGAATGGGGGAGGAGATGTGCTGCTTCATTCTCCCATGGGAACCTGTGACACACAGAAGCTGCCTTTTAGCTTTGGTGTCTTCAGAATTCCTACTCACCAAATAGGGATTCCTGCTCTTCACAATGCCCTGCAGGTCAGGTTTTTGCCTGATAAAACCTCAGGCTTGCCAATTAGAGTGCAAAGTCTCACCTTGAGGCTGGGAAGAACTTTGATTTTAGACCTACCAAGAGCATGTTCCTTCCATCCTTGGAAATTCAGGCCAAAACTGTGCTCAGATTTGGGAGCCTGGAGATTGTATGTGGGTGGAAAAAAAAGTCGATGTCGTGTCTGCAGCCTAGTTTGTTGAGGGAACCCACAAAGAGGTTTTTGCACCCTCCCTGGATGAGGTGAATAAATAACACCACACCAGCAGGAGGATCACAGTGCAAGCCACACTGGTGGGATGTTCTGCTGCACTGTAGACAGCAGCCAAACTTCTAGTAACTTTAGCAGAGTCAGGACTTCACCCCAAAAGCAAAGGGGATACGGGAATTAAGCTGGATGTGTGAACTAGAGCACCTAGAATCATTGTGTCTGTAGTGCCCAGCCACTCTTTCAAGGTTCTGAGCATCAACTCATTTTTATGCAGTGTTACAGCCTTCTGGTTCTTGCATTTTTTGCTGGGTTCCTTAATGCTTCATTTCCCAATTCCACTGATTTATGAAAATTAAGTGGAGATGTTATGGGAACTATATTACAAGGCTTTGGGTTGAATGGGGGAAAATCTGGACTCCTGCAAATTCAGGTTGCTTGTAGAATGTGCTTAGTTCATAGTTGGTAATAGAAATGTTAAAGACAGTTTTTAATTGTACAAATGGAAAAATCAGTCATCAGCTCTATGAAGCTGACATGTTCTTTTGTGGTCCTGTTACCTTACTCTTGAATCTTCCTGAATAAACAGAGGAAGTTAGGAATGACTCAAGAAGGAAAAAAAAAATCAAACCAAACCTCTGCCCTGGGCTTGAAAACTCTTCATAAGGACTGAGGCTGTTATAGTAAAAAATAAAAAAGCAATTTTTTAAAAAACTGTTGCTATTTAACACTATAGGACAAACATAGAGTGAAAAATGTTACTGATATTTTCTTGGCTTAATGTAATTAATGGTCTTAAAAAGCCAGGATCATCTCTAGTGTGCATACACAGACTCCTTGATCTTGAGTGTGGTTAAAGGTGTTAGTCAAAAAAGAAAAAAAAAAGATAGTGCATGTAGGTTTGTCTATTTTTGGATTTTTATTCTTAATGGTCCTCCTAATTTGTTTCCAATCTATTAGCTGTGTTCAGGGTAGTGTGACTGTAGCCTGGCTGGGTGATACAGTGTTTGTAAGAGACCTAGGCTGTAGTTTAGGGTATATTTAAGCTGTTGTTGCCACAGGACAAGAACAGTTCCTCTTTATGGCATCCATTTGTGCCATCCTTTATAAATAGAAGTGCAAAGATGGTCTGGCTGAAAATTAAGTGGATTGAAGGAACAAAATTATGGAGATAGATTATTTTCTCAGTCCCACTGATCACAGAATCTCTGAAAAGACTGTGCTATTACAGCATAGAAAGTGCTGCTATCTGAATGTTGGGAGCAAGTGACCATAGAATGGTTTGGTTTGGAAGGGACCTTAAAGGTCATCTAGTTCCAGCCCTCCTGCTATGGGTAGGGACACCTTCCACTAGACCAATTTGCTCACAGCCCCATCCAACCTGGCCATAAGCACTTCTAGGGTTGGGGTATTTACAGCTTCTCTGGGCAACCTGTTCCAGTGTAGCTGGACTGCTTTTGAACTGCTGCTTTTCTTTTTTCTTTTTTTCAGGATAGGCTTGAATGCAGTTCAGCTCTGTCCCTAAGCAAAGCCTGGGGATTGAAAATAATCAGTGTTCTGCAAGATGCAGTGATCCTCCCTAATAGTTCACCACTGCTAAAAGTGGTATTTCCCAGTCCTCCCTGCCCCTCTCTCACCTCATGCTGCCATGTGTTGGCCTGAGCATCTCTGGGTTTAGTGCATTATATAAGTAATAATAGTAAAATAGTAAATAGTAAAAACACCCAACCATATAAACTTAATGAAGTGTTGGCTCAGTCCAACAGAGCAGGACCCTGAGACTGCAAAAAGGAGGTCAAAAGCAGGTGGAGGGGAGGGAAAGTGAGATGTCCACACAGACACCCATGTGTGGGATCTGGTGTTTGCTTAATTGCCCTTAGCTAATCAGTTGTCTGAGGCAGGAGCACAAGATTTTTGGAATAGGAGCTCTCTCATTGCAACTCCCTCCTGAAGGGAGGGCTTTGTTTTTTATGTTCTTGACAAGAGAACTAGATAAATCTAGAATGCCTCAAAGTACAGGCAATAGTTTAGTACATAAACCCTTCTGAAGCTGGTGTTTAGGCTGTCCTAAATTTGTTTATGCAGAGCATGACATGTTACAGAACATACATGTATGTTTTAAATGCTGTCTTCCCATCAGTTCCCCATATAGTGCCTCCACAGAAAAAGAAGATTTGGATACCATTGTCCTGCAGTAACTCTTGCTCTGTGTGGTGAATTCCCTGGAGTACTGCCCTGTTAGTGGACTCTGACTGCCACAGAATAGATGAACTTTCCCCACTGTAGAACCACGTAAGAAAGACTCTTGTAAGACAGAGATCAATCTTTCTTTTATAATAAGACCAATTAAATCAATGATCAGAATAATTTGTGAATAACTGAATAATTATTAATAAAGTCATAACGCTGCTCAGAGGCAATTCCTGGGGACTCAAGCAGTAGAAGGAATATACAAAGCTAAAGTACTTGGGTTTTAAGGCTGCACTGATATGTGAGTGATAGGAATGATGGAAATTCAGGTTTGTGCTAGATGGGTAGGAAGAAACAGCCAGACAAACTTCATGTGGTTTGCTTAGCAAAAGTGAAAACGCTACTTAAACCAGGGTGATGATAAGAGCTGTGAGTAGGTGATGTTTGCTAATAATGTTGTGTGTATCTAGACGGTTACATCAGAAATTTCCCCTTGCTGCTAACGGAGCAGTAGTTTTGTGAAGCTTTTTCTCTTGCTGCTGCCTTTAGTGTGGCCCCTGGTGGCACTGTATACATACTTTTATCCTGGTGTGTGAACAGGGAGAGTTGCTAGAGATGGAATATTTTTGTTGATGTTTGTTTAGTATTGGATGAACAGACTTATCTGAAATTAACATAAAACAACACTTTGGAAAAAAGAAAACACTCAAATCAAGAAGGTGCCACAAAAATAAAAGCCCACACATTTACATTCAGAGAAAGGAATATCCTTTTAAACTCAAAAATACAGCTCAGTGGGTATTTTTAGCATTAAGTTTATTTAGAGGCATCTCCTCAGACTTGCTTCTGTATCAAGAGCCAAAGTTTTAAAGGTTAAGAAAATTTGTGAGAGCTGCACAGTCAGTTTCCATGTTCAAACATGCACTGTACTCTCAGCTTCAGTTTCTGGTCTTTGAAGAAGCAGACCTGAGCTCCAAAATTTTGGATTGGACAGATTCTGTCCTTAATTCAAAGGCAAAGACACCAGGATTTCAGGTGTGCTGTTGTGAATCAGATTCTCCTGCTCACAGGAGAGTCAGAGGTGGGCAGATTCCTGGGAAGAAGTTGTGAAGTCAAATGCAGGCACTCACTCCCACCCACCCTCAGCAGGATGGGATAAAGAATGAGGAGGGCAAAACCAGGGAAAACTTACCAGTTGAGACAGCGTTTGATAAGTGGAGGCAGAGGGAAATAAAGAGCCGGGAGGGGAAACAAAACAATGCAAAGTCATTAATCATCCCTTCCCATCAGTGAACAACGGCTGCTTTGCTTCATTTTTATTCCTGTGCATGACATATAATAAGAAATATCTCTTTGGTCAGTTGGGGTCAGCTGTCCTGGCTCTGTCCTCTCCCAGCCTTTTACCCATCTCTAGCCTACTCCTAGGACTGGGCAGAGTGAGAAAGAGAGAAGGTCTTGATGCTGTGCAAACACTGTTCAGCAATAGCTAAAACACTGGTGTGTTATTGACGCTGTTTTGGTCACAGATCTAAAACACAGCACCATATGGGTTGCTGTGAAGAACATTAATTCCATCCCAAGCAGACCTAGTACACAAGCCCATGGTAGCAGGGAGCATGGCAAGTAGCAGGAAGAACATGACTGAGCAAGTGATCAGAGGACCAAGGGGAGCAGAAAAGACTTGAACAGGAACCAGGGTGGAGGAGCTGGAGACATCTGTGAAGTTCAGCAAGTGGAAGAGAGACGTAAGTGGGAACAGGACAGAGGAACTGAAAATTCTGTCTGTTGTAAAAAACCTAAGTATCTTTGGAATTAAACTTGCACAAGTTGTTGGAGACTTGCACCTTTGTCTCAATTTTGGTGTCAAAGTCAGCTGGTGTCTGACTTTGGTGGCACCTTTATTCCTACATAGCTGATGTTTTGGTTCTCTGTTTTCCCCATTCCTTACTTTCATTCCCTAGAAGTACCCAGGATTGCCTAGTCCTTATTATAGCCAAACTTTTCTGCATCTTGATTCTATCTAAACTCTGCTGGGGTCCACTGAGTCCTTCTGAGAGTCACAGACTGTAGCTTTGATAATTGTAACATAGGCTTCCCTGAGCTGTGCAGTGGAACATGCTCTTTCACTCTTCTTTCAGATTGTGCCAGTGTCCAGTGTGGAGGGAGTTGTAACACAGCTGACACCAAGAGGGTCTGACCCAGTGTGGTCAAGGGACTAGTGAGAAGTTTTTAGACTCTTCAGCTGACTGTACATTTTATCTTTTTAATACAGAAAAATGTCTTGAATGTGCAGTTTGACTAGTGAGTTAAGGCGAAAAGGGAGACAGCATCTCCACCTCTGACAGCACTTTAGAAGGCTTTAGCTCTATCCTAGGAAGGTGTAGGACTGTGGATGCTGAGTGGAGAGAAGCAAGTGCCCTCAGCAAAGTGGGTAAACGGGGGTAAACAGTCCTTAAGATGCAGCTCAACCCTTGTTATTTCCTGGTAGCTATTTTAAGAAGCCGGTTCCATGGCATGGGTGTGGTCCCTGTGTTCTGAGCCGGGCTGGTTCTGTTGGCCAAGGGCAAGCACTTCCCCCAATTCATTCCTGCTCCATGCATGAGCACTGGGGTTCTCACAGTAAGTCACATCTGACAGTTACAGTCCTATGGTGTTTTTGTTGTTTCCTTTGTTGGAGTGGGAGTGTGTGTCAAGTTAACTTTCAGCAGATTGCGCACTCTGCATGACTATTTCACTGCAGGAACATGTAGACAAAAAAAAAGCAGGGAGAGGGAGAAATGGATAAGTCATCCTTATGCTATTTGTCGGCAGCATAGTTTTAAAATTACTGTGTAACTTTGCGTGGGAATGCTGCCTGTTGTTAGGTCCTTGCTGAGGGGTATAACCAAAGGTATGGAGTTTATGGTGGGGAGGGACCCAGACCTGCTGCTCGTTGCCACTGTTAGGTCCTGCCTTTGCTGATGTGTTGAGCTCTGTAGATACAGGTGGCCCTGTATTGCCCAGGGGTAGCAACACACATTGCTGTGAACATGCTGCAGTATGCAAGTGAAAAGCTCTGGTTTTGATGCCAACTGTAGGATTTGCAGTCATTCCTGCATGAATATTTCTCTTGCAGCAGCCTGAGTTGCTGCTACAGCTTCTTGCTGTGTTCTCTCTCCTGGCTGTAGCTTTTGCCTGTGCTTTTACACCAGGGGTCTATGTGCTTTCCTATTGGAGTTTGAGAAGTGAGTTTCATTTGTAGCCTGAGGGAGAATTAAGAGGACTATTGGAATACTTACTGGTGAATATTCTGATAGTCCTTCTGGGCTGAACATTTATTTAGGGGTTTTCTGCAACGGTTTTGAGGGTTAGGAGGGAACATAACTGTCTGCTGCCCACAGTTGCTGGGGGAATTCATAGTCTTAAAAAAACCCAGAAAGGGGGTAGATGGGAAGTTACAAAAAGTATGACAAATATCCACTATTTAAAAAGCCCATCTCCTGAGGCAAATGGGTCCTTGCTACAAGCTGACCAGTAAGGGCTTTTCCACCCAGCTTTGGTGTTACTATCTTAGTGGTAATAAGGCAGCCTAACTGCTGCTTGTATAGGCCTAATATATACATGTATGTATTTCAAATAGGTACTTGAGACCAAAAGAAAAAAAAGATAGTATTAAAAATAAACCGGCAAATTAACTTACAGAGCTTCTCCAAAATAACTAAGCCTTGCATCAGCTCCAAGAAAAGCAGTGAAGAAAGTCAAACCAGGTAGACAAATATAAGTAATAAAGCATTTATTGCTGATAAATGGAGTATCAAATTCTACTTACTCAGTCTGAACATAAAATGGCTACCTTTAGCCTGCTTAAATGCTCAAAGAGTCAGAATTAGTCAGGTGAATATTAAAACACAAGTCCAGCACACTGGGTTGCATGGCTCTGGCTGCTGGCGAAGTGAGAGCAGGAGATGATCTAGAAAAGATGAGATACTGGATTTGCAAAAGAGGCTTTTCCCACACAATGTTAGCTTCTCTTTATCTGTGACACTTTCATCATGTGATTTGTTTGGAAGGAAAGAACACAAAGGCTTGGCATAAGAAGGAACTTGGAGTGGGTTTTAGGAGATAGAGGAATAGGTGGTCTGATGGCTTCTGTAGAAGCTACTGGGGGACTTAACACACTTTGTTGTGTGACCTTTATCTTGGAATAATAGGCTACAATAAGGAGAGAGGGAGAAAGCAGAGGAACATAATTCTTTTTTCTAGCCTTCCAAAAAGAGTGTGTGAGAGAGTGTTTGGCTGTTATTTCTCCCTCTTTGCTCGCAGGAGAGAAGCAAACCGCTGTGAAATCTATTTCCATATAAAATGATGTAGAAAAGAGGGGAAAGGGTTTCTTGGAAATTCAGAAAACATGTCATAACATGTTTTCCTCAGAAGCTGAGATACATGGTTGTGACATTATGCAATATTTCTGTATGATTTCCTTAGAAAAAAAGGAAGTTGACAGCATTGAGAGGGAGTTTCCTTCACATTTTCACTAGATCAGTGAAGCAGGGAAATAAAACCAGGAACTGGACATTTTTAGATGGGAGGAGATGATGGTTATCCTGGAAGAGTAAACTTTTCATTGTCCTGTTGCTGGGAGCCTTGAGTTTCTGAGGCAGAAACTGTTCAGCTCCTTGCTCCCAAGCCTTTGTTTCATCAGCTATCAAGAAGAGAATGTGATGATGAGAGCAGCACTCCCCCATGCCAGGCAGAACCTGTGGAGAGATGTGTTTTCTTTTCAACTCTGCTTTCCTTCTGTCTCATTTCTGGGCTTGAAGAAGCAACAGTTTTCCCCTCATAACTCCAGCCTAGCTCTTAGGACTAACTGAAAGGGAGCAAAGTCATGGAGAGTTTACATGGATCAACACCCAGACTTAGGAAGTTATTAGTGGTTGGTTGAGCAGTGGTGGCTGTCCTTGCTCTTGTCAGCAGCCACTGTGGCTTGGCACGTGCTGACAGGAAGCCACCACAGCTTGTTTGTGTCTGTGAGCCAAAGTTACCGAAAGGCAGAATTTCACAGTGGGTAGAGCAGGGAGTTTTCCTCCGTACTAGGAATACTGTAGATACTTATGCAGTGAGAGATGACTTTTAGAGAAATATGCACCCCTATAAATTGCCTTTCTGAAACAAAAGTCTCTAACAAGACTCCAAGCTTCATCAGATCAAAATAGTGTTCCACCCTGCCCAGAATCAATCCTTCTTTCTTCTCTCTTTCTTCTCTTTCTTTCCTTCCCTCTGGCTTTCTCTCCCTTCCCTCATTCCTTCCCTTTTTTTTTTTCTTGTGGTCTCCACACAAATGTTGGAGCTCCTGCATTCTTTTCTGGAAATTGTTGATTGAGATGGGTGGAAAGAGATGCTCATACTGGAGCAGTGGGAGCAAGTGAGATGTTTAAATCTGTCTGAAGAGGATAGAAGACAAAGAAAGCAGGTAGGTTGTGTTGAAAAGATGTGGGAGTGGCAGCTTACCCTGCTTGCTTTTGCAGTTCCTGTGCCTGGAAAAGGCCACCATGTAAGTGCAGGCAACAGGAAGTGGCTACTACAATGGCACTAGACGAGTACTTTTATGGGTAAATTGCAAACAACCTGGATATTCTGTGAAAAGTAAGGCAGGGAGAAGACCTGTGTGTGCAGTTCTCTACCCAAGCACACAGAAGTGTGTTTCTCATTGCTTGTCTTCAGTGTCCTGTCTGAGAAAGTCTTTGTTTCTGTGGTGTGGCAGCAGGCAGAAGAGCTGGACTCTGTACACTGATGAGCGTTGCTCGTTGCTGATGGGAAAGGAAGGCCTAGCTGACCTTGTGTCTGCTTTCCTGCAAAGGAGATAGGGCATGGAGCAGGATGGGTTATAGTTAGTTTTCTGGGCTTGTATACAGTGGGAGAAAGTGACTTGGTGTGATAAAGCTGTAGTGTCTGCACTGATTTGTGAACAGTAGTAAGTTTGCATACAATGGTGACATAAAAAGCACGGGAAGCACAGAATGATACAGGAATTGGTGGGTTCTTAACTTGATACCATTTAAGAATAAATAAAACAAAATCAAAACCAAACCAAACCCAAAATATCAGCTGTCACTTGCAACCAGTTGGCTTGAGGAGTACAAATATTACTGTTTTACCATGCACAGTTACTGTTTAAAGGGAAGTTTTACATAGTGCATGTTGGGAATCTTGCCTTAATATGAGACCTCGTTTATAAATGAATCATGTCCTTCCTTCAGCTTGGTAGTAGAAACTTACCTACCCTCTATCATGGAGCTGTGGTCTCTGGAACAGAGTCTTTAATGCAAATGTAACTTGAACTCACTATCAACATGTTTTTGTCTATGTCCACATAGACGTCTGCCATGACAATAATCTTGTGATTGTTTTGGAGCTATTTGAAAGTATGAGGTGCTTGCTGAAGACAGAAGTAGGGACACAGAGATGCTAATGTATAATGTCTCTTAGGTCAGTAGATTTTTTTTTTCTCATAAATGTAGCTGTTTTTAATAAAAATTAGGGAAATCTCTTATATCTCTTCTGCTCTTGTGTGTTTATTGAATGTCTGGGCCTTTTTAGCAGTTAAGGCTTATGGGCAGCTCCATTTCTTGCTGACAGCTCTGGTAGGTCTGAGAGGTTTGGTTGCTATTTCACATATGTTGTCTGTGAAATAAACTTGCTTAAGTGACATTTCCAAAGGAAATTCCTAATACCCTCATGATTTCAGAGCAGGTGCTTTGAACTGAGTAGCAATTTTGTGTCAGAAGTGTGCTTTTTACTAACTGTGAATATTCATGCTGGAAAACTTAGTTTATTTTCTCATCAGGAACTTCAGTCTGAGTGTTCTGTAACAAGATGCTGAAACAGATTTTGTTGCTGACAATTACACCTTTTTTCACCAGACCGTGGACAGAAGACCTAATTCAAGTGACCAGAGGGAAAGTATTGAGGATAGAGGGGCTTAGGATAGGGAAGAAGATCAGGATAATGATTCTACCTAGGACCAGAATGTGGAAACTGGATCCTGTTGCAGTACTTGTCATGATTGTGCCGACAGCCTGCGTTTGGGTAATTCTTAACTAACACATGCTTTAGTCTGCAACATTGTGATGTGGTTTTAACCTAAATTTAAATGTGTCTGATATTGCATACAGTGTTAGTCAAGCAGGATTTTAGAAACAATTGTTAAAGTAACTTTTTTTTTCTCCCTGTAGCACACATCCACTCTGAGGACGAGTTGTTTGGCATCGTGGGAGAAACTTTTACTTTTCCAGTAGAAATAAAGCACAGAATAGAGGAAATTACTTGGAAGAAAAACAAAGATAAAGTGGCTGAATGGGACGGGCAAAGCACCCCGACATATTTTGCTCCTCTCCGCAACAGAAGTGTGCTTAAGGATAATGGGTCCTTGACTATATTTAACTTGGAGAAAACTGATGCTGGAACATATGAGTTACACTACTGGGATTCTCTGAATGATCATTACTTAAAATTCATTCTTTCTGTATTAGGTAAGTAGAGGAAGAACTGCATAAAGAATGTGCATCACCTTTTTCACTTAAAAAATTCTAGAAAGGGGGTTGCTTATTTCTCAAGGAAGAAAAGAGAGAGGGGCTATTCTTTGGCTTCTGTTGCTCAGTTGTTTAGGCACTTTAAACAGATTTTCAAAGGTGGCATCTAATTTGTGTGCCAATCATTACTCGCCTTGGAATGACTTTTAGCATGTGTGTAGATGGCACACTGTGCTTTCAGGTAGACAACCAAACTCTTTGAGCAAGCTGACCTAGTTATCCGAGGCATTATGTATCTATTAAAGATGCTCCTGCAGGCATATAATATGTGCTTGAATATCTGTGGCATCATCCTGTACAGATCTACTCAGCTTCACTTTGGGAAACATATTTGACCAGTGTATATATTGATCTTATTGACAGCGAGCCATGAGAAGCCTTGAATTAGGCATGGAAGAACCACAAAGAAATGGTTTACAGGCCGCTTTAGAAACACATTTCTCTCTCACTCACATGTGCATGTGCACACACACACATCTTACATGAACACTTTTGTCTGTGCACTCTCCTGCTGCTTTTGTTGCTCCAGCCTTTGTCCCGTGCTAAAATTCAAGGCAGTTTATAACTAACCTGAATGTTTTCTCTCCTTTTAGATCCACCTTCAGAACCTACAATTAGTTGCAACGTCGAAGGTTATGACCTTGTGTTAAACTGTACATCAGATTTCCAGAGGCCTCTGAATTACACCTGGAAGCTCAGTAATGATCCACGCAGTCATCAGGGCCAGGAATTTTCCATCCCTATAGACGATGTTGATGTTGATGATACCAAGAAAGCTACATGTTTCATTTCATTCTCACAAACGGAAAACAGCTCTGAAATCTCTTTGGCTGACTGCATTTCAGATAAAATAGGTAATGAATGTTTCAGGTTGCAAACACGGGTCTGAGGGGCTTGGTTGGGAAGCATCATGGACTTTGTTAGATTTCTCCTGACTATCTGGGAAGCTGAATTTAAAGAGTAAAAAGCATCAGAATTGCTAAAAGTGTGTAGAAGGTTGGTGAAAGGTATGAGATTGACAGTTTAATACCCCCTGAAATATGCTTTTTGCAGGGATCTCAAAAAAATAAAACCTTCAGCTGCGACTTGATTGAGTAATAATAATGAGGGAGACCAACTTAGATCTCTTCTGAACCTTCTGGCCTTGTGTTATTAATGCTAATGACTTGTGCTCTCCATGAATTGGAGTGAAATTATGCAGTCATTTACAGTGAGTCATCTAGCAGCCATTAGATAAAATAATTTTTCATTTAGCATGTGTATGAGTCAATGAGCGTATTTATTTCTTTCCTCCTTCACAGAGAGATATCAAAAGCAGAAAAAAAGTTTTCCTCCTGTTGCTTATTGCTTTGGGACGGCCATCAGCTTGAGGCTTGTGGTTTTTTACTTTTTTTAAACATAGTTAGAACATGTTTGGAACCATCTCATTTGTAGGGTGTGCAAGGCAGTCCCTAACTGACAAAATTTATCATTTCTGTGCAAAAGTAATTTTCACGGTTTACTAGTAAAGAATTCTTCTTCCTTCTCTGGAGTTATGTGTTAGAAAATTGTTAGAAATGAGGCACGTGGTGGGGTGACCTTGGTTGGCTGCCAGGTGCCCTTCAGGCTCCTCTGTCACTCCTCCTCCTCCGTGGGATGGTGAAGAAAATGGGACAAAGGCCTCATAGATTGAGGTGAGGACAGGAAGAGGTCAATCAGCCATTATTGTCACAGGCAAAACAGACTCAACTTCAGGAAAATTGATTTATTGACAATCAAAATGAGAGTAGGGTAATGAAAAACAAGCACAGTCTAAAACATCTCCCCCAAACCCCTCACTTCTTCCCAAACTCAGCTTCACTCCCAAATATCTCTAATTCCTCCTCCTGAGCAGCACAGGGAGATGGGGAACGGGGGTTTCAGTCACCTTGTCACACCTTGTTTCTGCTGCTGCTTCCTCCTCAGTGGGAGGACTCCTCACATGCTTCCCCTCCTCCAATGTGGTGTCCCTCCCACAGGAGGCAGTGCTCCATGAACTTCTCCAGCATAAGTCCTTCCCAAGGGCTGCAGCTCTTCGCAAACTGCTCCAGTGTGGGTCCCCCACGGGGTCACAAGTCCGGCCAGCAAACCTGCTCCAGTGTGGGCTCCTCTCTCCATGGGCCACAGGTCCTGCCAGGAGCTGCTCCAACGTGGGCTTCACATGGGGTCACAGCTTCCTTTAGGCATCCACCTGTTTCAGTATGGGGTCCCCCATGGGGGCTGCAGGTGGATCTCTGCACCCCTGTGGATCTCCAAGGGCTGAAGGGGGACAGCCTGCCTCACCATGGTCTTCATCATGGGCTGCAGGGAAATCTCAGCTCTGGCATCTGGAGCACCTTCTCCCTCTCCTTCTCTGCTGACCTCGGTGTCTGCAGGGCTCTTTCTGTCACATATTCTCACTCTAACTCCTTGCTGCTATTGTCCAGCAGTTTTCCCCCTTTCTTGGATGTGTTATCCCAGAGACGCTACCACAGTCACTGATGGGCTCTACCTTGACCAGCAACAGATCCATCTTAGAGATGGCATTGGCTCTGTCCAACATGGGGACTGCTTCTGGCACCTTCTCACAGAAGCGTTCAAAACCTTGCCACACAAACCAAATGCGAGATACTTGCTGGAATCTTGTTTGGCTGAAGTCTGGATCTGCCTTTCCTGTGCCAAAAAATGGAATAGCCATTGCCTTTCAAGCAGTGATGTGCCTTCACTGAGCTGAGGTACTTAACACGTAACTGTGCTGGAGTTGGCTTAGGGTTTTGCTAGTAACTGACTGTGGTGCATTAATTTATTGAGGCTACTTTTAAAAAAACACATGGCTATAAAACATGCTCAGGGTCGTGCTTCTACTGAACTGGTGTATCACACAGTTGCTTTTTTACTAACTAATATTTTTTTTTTTTTTTTTAAAGGATACACCTCTTTCCGAAGCCACAGAAATGGTCTCCTTGTGGCTTTCTTCTTAATACTATTACTAGTAATCCCAGCAGTATTGCTATGCAGAAAAGGTATGTATAGCATTTCCTAACTGAGCTTTATGTGTTTCAAGATTATGCTTATCTAAGGTTCCGTGGAAGGTATGAAAGTTTCTGACCATGGGATGTTTTATAAAAATGGTAATAGGAACAATTACAATTTAGGCAAAGACTAATAGATTTGAAGGAAATAATGTACTTAACTTTCTTGCATTTGGACTCTGGGCTCTGAGTCCTGGGAAACACTGCAGTTTGTATTTGCATATTTCTCCTTCAGACTGGGTGTTTCATTTACTGTATGTTTCTACTTACCAAGTATTTGTAGTCTCTCCAGTTCCTACCTGGGTGTGTTTTGACAGCCTTTTTTGAAAGCATCATAAATCTGCCCTCAAGATCAGATTTATTTTGGGACGGGCTTATACCAGAGCCTGTCGAATACCATATGCTGAGTCTAATCTGACAACTCAGTGTGGTCAACTGATAAATAGGGACTTCTGTGCCTCCTATCAGCCTGTATTGTCCTCATATTGGAGTTCTGTATTTGTTTATTGAGCCATCCCTACACTGAATTCAAGTATTTTTTTTGTAAATCTGAGTGCCTATTCAGAGATGGTAATTGTAGGCTACCAATGTGTGCCTCTTGCTGCCACCTTTTTGGGTTACTGTGTCAGATTGTCTTCTGGTTTGAAAAAGGGGTGCACACCATCTCTTCTCTTTGTGTTTGAGAGAGTCCCCCATACATTTCTTTATCCTATGTGTGCTCTGCATGGAAAATTCCTGTTGGCTTCCAGATGGGGTGATTGTAGGAGGAAGAGTATGGGATCTGCCTCCTATTGGGGAAGGACTGATTGATGATATTTGAGAGAGAGGCTCTGGTGAGAACATAAATAGATACATATTATTGCATGTGGACCTTATGCTTTCCTGCTCATTCTCCATTTAGTTTCTGTTGGCATGGAATCATAAAATAAAATAGGTTGGAAGACATCTCTGAAGTTCCATCCAACTTGCTGCTTAAAGCATGACCAACTTCAAAGCTAGATCAGGTTGCTTAATGCCTTGTCCAGGCAAACTTTGAATAGTTCCAAGGATGTAAATTCCCCAGCCTCTTTCAGCACATCTTTGAGCACTCGTAACTGGCCATCAGGTAGAATTCAAACAATTCAGTTACTTCCCTTGGAACAATGAAGGTTTGAACATGCCAGAAAATAAACTTGTTATACCTTGGCAAGATAAGCACTACACAGGTATAATCAAACAGCAGAAGAGTACTGGTGATTTAAGTACAAGGCTCAGAATCACAAATTGTTAAGCTCTACCTTAGATTTGATTAGATGTGTTCTGACTTATTGCAGGAGGCCCATTTTCTTGATCTCTCACTGATTGTCTTTGCCCCAAAACAGTATTTCCTTCTTTGTTCTTCCTCCAAGTCAAGTATTCAGTTGCACGTTCTCAGTGAATTTTTTTTAAATTTGATTTGAGGATGTGGGAGAGGGATGGAAGGGATGGAGGCTCTCAACAAATTTCCAAAGGCACAGACCTTTATTTCTGAGTAATTTCTCCAGGTATTCTATTTGTTTGGCTGCAGGTAGAACTAAACATAAAGGAAGACAATTTGCTCAGAACAGTCCGGTGCATGACTCAGGTAAGGCAGTGCCACAAATGTGTGGAAATCAGACTCTTGCTTTCATCTGGTATATGCTTGTCAGTTTTCATTCTATGTCAGTATAGTCTCTCATTGGAGAGGTAAAGGAGTAAGTTTTCTTAGAGGGTACTTATTTTTTTCGGGCCATTAGTACATACTTTCTAAAACAAATAAATTTCATTATAGGAGAACATGAACAACTTTTCTCTGGGGACAGCCAAGAACAGAGTAACTCAGGCAGAGGTAAGAAGCCTGTATTAGGGTATTAATGTTTCTCAACATTTGCTGTTGGTTGGAGCAGGGAGTCTGATTTGCTCTTTCCTTTTTTGCAGGGTCTAAGCTTTTGAATTGATTTTCAGTGTGGGCACATGCAGACTCAGAGTCTCAGCTGAGGTCCCATATTGGATAATTACAGGGACCTCACTTAGTGAATGTGTTAGTGGGGCTCACAGAGTTGCTGACAGTGAATGGCCTGAGATTTTCCTGGTCAGCAGCTGTCTTTGGAGAGGAATTCCCTTTCTAACAATGAAGAATTGGGGCTGGTCTCAGGATGAGGGCTGGAAAAGGGCACACTGTAGGGCAATCTGTATTTTAGAGAACTTACTCTTTACCAGTTTGGTTAGGCTGGTTTACCTGCTGAAATGAGGTCAATATTATCTGTCTCTTAATCTTACATGCTTGTGCAGTCTACAACTTCTTCATGAGGGGAAGAGAAAGGGCAGGCACTGATCTCTTCTCTGTGGTCACCAGTGATAGGACCTGAGGGAATGACCTGAAATTGTGCCAGGGGAGGTTTAGGCTGGATATTAGAAAAAGGTAGTTGGGCACTGAACAGGCTCCCCAGGGCAGTGGTCACATCACCAAGCCTGGCAGAGTTCAAGAAGCGTTTGGGTGATACTCTCAGACTCTTGGGGATGGTCCTGTGCGAGGCTATGGGTTAGATTCAATGATCCTTGTGGGTCCCTTCCAATGCAGCATATTCTGTGATTCTGTGATAGAAAATTCATTGAGAAATTTGATTAATTGTTTTTCTAAATCCAGTATGCATATCAAGTGCACAGGGCTGGAAATGAATAGAATGCATTGCTTATTTCCAGTGTTGTCCATGTAAATGTCTTTATCAAATGAGACTGGCAGGAGTTTGCTGTTGGTTTAGCTTGGTTATATCTTGCTAATCCATCCAAGGACTGGTGGAGACAGGCACTTTGCTAGTCTAGTCCTTGCTTTTGGGGTGTGATTCTGGAGTGTGATTGCATCCATTGGGTCAAGCTGCAGTTGTCTCCTTTGTTTGCAGTTATTTCAGAAAAAAATTCTATTAGCAGTATGTTTTGATTCCCTCTTACTCCATTTTGCAGGCCTGTCTTCTTCTTGTAACAGCCACAATGAGGGAAGGAGGCAGTCAGTGAAGGAACTTCTCACCTCTTTCCGATAGTTACCAGTCTGTTCCCCACCTATGATTTCTTTCTGTGACGCTCTTCTGCAGGCAGTACAGATTCTCAGGATATTCTGCATTCCTGTCTTTCTGCCCAGATCTTCACTTGGGTTTCTGCTGTCCATTCTAATCTATATTTTTTGCTTTGATTTTTCCCTTAATTTTTTTGTTTGTGTGGTCTTGGGTTTGGTTTGGTTTTTTTTTAAATTCTCTAATTTGCCACAAGACGGTTCTGTTCTCTGGCTTCTGGGTCTGTGTGTTGGGGTATGGAAATCACTCTGTATTGTGAGCAGGGAAGGAAGGGGACAACTCCTTTAGTCTGTGCTCCTTTCACAAGGGTGTATTTGGCTAATGTGTTCCAGCTTTAACGTGTATGAGTCCTGTTGCCAGGACCACTGTTGTCTTTTTTAGAGGCACCAAACTAAATTAAACCCCAAGGCAGTTAAGCAGATTAGTGAGAACAGGGGAAGACTCTCAAAAACCACTTTGTTACCGGACCAAACACTGGTTTCAGTCGGGAGTGACCAAAACTCCCACCACCAGGTGCAGGATCAAGTGCCCTGTTGGATGTTCTGGTGTTGAACTAATGGTCTTCATGTGGTATACTCAGTCTGGTATCTCACATGAGCTGCTGGAATCAGCATAAGGCTGGAGAAGGCTGTTTCTTGAATTGCAGACTAGTGGGTCGATTTGCAAAGATTTTCTTTATGTTTAATTTAATTTCTTGAGTTGTTCTTTGGTTTCTGAAGTTTCTTAATGTTTTTATGGTTTCGGCGGTTAAAACATACCATGGTGATGGGCCTGGAAAAGATGCCACACATAGGAAGGTAGCACTGTGAAAGCAAGAGCTTGGATTTTTGTTGTTGTTGGGTTTGTTTGCAATTTTTTCCTCCATTTCTACTCCCCTCCACCCTTAGCATGTCATTCTTATAAGGTTTTTAGCAGGATTTTGAATAGAAAACTTTATTTGATATTTTCATATGTTTGTTCAAGTTTTGGTTCAGAGATCACTGAAGTTTTGAGACTATGGGTGAATCTGAGTGTTAAAAAAGGAGAAGGATGGGTAGAAACTCCTCCCCCAACCCC
>VXBX01001056.1:200691-280467 GCA_013400415.1 Scytalopus superciliaris
CCCCCCCCAATACCTCATTTTAGTACTGCACTTAAATTTGCTTTAGAATGTTCCTATTAGATGTTCTTAAGTTCTACAAAGAGAAAGGTTTTAAAGTCACAGTGTTAGTGCAACACATAGATGAAATAAATAAAAACAAATGTGTATTTTCTTCTCTGGCTTTTTTATGGCAACTGCAGTTTTATCACCTTAAGTAAACTGACTGGTTCTCAGGAGTATCTGCTAAGTGTTATAATGAAGTTGTCACTTTAAGGCTGAGTTGCATATTTTGCAGACTACTGTGCTATCTCCATATGTATTTCTAAAAAAAGATTTCTGTTTTCTTGCAGTTACATTTTCAGAATCTGTTCATCATGAGAATGAACAACCTGAAGCAGGTAACAAGTGAGATGGTGCCCTAAAACAGGAGAATGTGAAGGGGGGAAGTAATTCTGCCCATGGCCTTTTGCAGTCCAGAACATACTAGCATGTTCTCAGTATAGAGTTTACTATTCCCCTGGAAGGCCTAAAAGGATCTGTTGCCTTAGGAACAGTAAATGTTGATGGGTAGATCATTAGATGAGAAGTCAAAAATACCTGGGACCTTGTGTTTGGAAACCAGCACAATGCAAGTACCTTCTTGGGGCTTCAACTTCCCTTTTGATATGATGAGAACGATGCTGGATGCTGTGTTTGTGAATCACTTCACCATCTGTGGGCAGAAGAACTAAGCATGTATGAGGGAACCCTGTTTTATAGTAAATAAGTGAATTATTCTTTTGTCTAATGTTACCTTTTTATTTGCATGTAAAAGAGTGCAAGGGTGTTTTTATAGGATGTAGTCATGACTAGGTGATCTTTGCTTTCTGCTGGAAAGAAACCCTCAAACAGGCCCTGAGACAATAAAATGCTGTGGTTTCAAAGCTTTGTATTGACGACAAGTAGATTTGAGCCTCAGCACACCAATTTATAGATGGGATGCTTACAAGCTTGTAAAATTCTTGTTTGGGAGATACTGCAGTCTTCTTTCCTTAGGCAAGCACCATTTTTGGATGCAGTATCTTCCCCTTGCTTTGTACACTCTAGAAGAGTCTTTCAATTTAATTCATCAGGCAGATAAGCAAAGCTACAGTTTTGTTTCCTTAATACAGTCAATGTAAATTCCAAAGAAATTCTGGGATCTGTACTGAGTTGGAAGGGACTTTTTACTCTAAAGGACTTGTAAAATTGATAATTATTGTTCAAGTCAGAAAAAAAAATGTGGGTTTTTTTCCCCCCAGGCTGTTGCACTAGTGATTCATTCACTCACCAGCTCTTCAGAAAGGGGAGTTAATGTACCTCTGCACGGTACAACCTGCAGCACTTAGGTAACAGGCAGCCCCTCCTCTACTGATGGGAAACAGTAGGCAAGGCTATGATGTTCTCTGAAATGTGTGTGCAAAGCACCTGTAAATGGAGCTTCTGCTGACAGCACAGCATTACATAACAGTTGCAGAGGAAAAGGTGTGCTGGTGAGCCCTGGACAGCACGGAGCAATGATCTGTGCTGGTGAGGGGAAGAAGCAATGGAGTCTGCTTCTGAGGGACTGTAGCTATACTCTGATCTCTTTTCAGACAGAGAATTGGACAGAGAGGGCACTGACCTGAAACACGACCAGACACTTAACGATGGTGTAAATCAGGAAGGTAAGTGCCTGTTCTATGGAGCAGTCAGTGCTACTGACCCTGTGAGCAAAGTGGCCAGGATCCCATCACAGAATCATAGAATATGCTGAGTTGGAAGGGACCCATCAGGATCATCGAGTCCAACTCTTAGCCCTGCATAGGACACCCCCAAGAGTCACACCATGTGTCTGAGAACATTATCCAAATGCTTCTTGAACTCAGACAGGTTTGATACTGTGACCACATCCCTGGAGAGTCTGTTCCAGTGCCCCAACCACTCTCTGGGTGAAAAACACTTTCCTGATATCCAACCTAAACCTCCCCTGACTCAGCTTCATGCTGCTTCCTCAAGTCCTATCACTGGTCACCAGAGAGAAGAGAGCTGTACTTGCTCTTCCTCTTCCCATCAGGGGGAAGTTGGAGACTGCAGTGAGGTCTCCCTTCAGTCTCCTCTTCTCCAGGCTGAACAGACCAAGTGCCCTCAGCCGCTCCTCATACATCTTCCCCTCCAGATCCTTCAGCATCCTCTTGGCCCTCCCTTGGATGCTCTCTAATAACATAATGTCTTTCCTATATTGTGGCACCCCAAACTGCCCACAATATCCAAGGTGAGGCTGCCCCAGTGCAGAGCAGAGCGGGACAATCCCCTCCCTCACCCGGCTGGCGATGCTGTGCCTGATGCTCCCCAGGACAGGGTTGGCCCTCCTGGCTGCCAGGGCACTGCTGACTCATATTCAGCTTGCCACAGACCAAGACCCCCAGGTCCCTTTCCACAGCACTGCTCTCCAGCATCTCATTCCCCAGTCTGTATGAACATCCCGGATTGCCCCATCCCAGTTGCAGAATCTGCCACTTTCTAATGTTGAACTTCATACGGTGGGCGATTGCCCATCTCTCTGTTTTGTTGGGGTCTCACTACAGGGCCTCTCTGCTCTTGAGGGAGTTGACAGCTCCTCCCAATTTAGTGTTGTCAGCTTGGAGTTGAAGGCTCAGAGCAACTTCTGTGTCGTGCTTCTTAGTGGAAGTATTGGGTGGGATTGTGCCGTGAACGCTGCACAGATTTTCAGGAGTAGAGTTAACCAGATTTCAGGCTGTAGTTAATGGCAGAGGGACTCCTGCATTTTTATCACCTTTAGAAATAACTCCAGCAGAGCATAAGGACTTGAAGGGTATGTATTTGGGAGATGATTGGGGTTTCAAAAAAAAAAAATTTAAAAAAAAATCCCAGTCAGAGTGAGATGAGAATACAGGTCAAGTGCAGTCCCTGCTCAAATGCTGGCTTCTGTTTAAGACTGTCTGTTAAGTGTTCTCTGCAAGGATGCCCTCATTTCCCCAGTCTGTTCACATGAAATGCTTAAGTAAGGAACAAAAATTCATGTAACCAAGAGGAAGGTTTGCCAAGAGGAAGCTTGGTTTGTAGAGATTCCTGTTCCATGAAATGTAGTCAGTCTGTCCTTCATTGCCTCTGGTGGAAGACAGTACTTTCTGTGTCTGTCTCTCCTCAACCTTACTGACATCTGCTGGAAAGGCACCACAACAATTCCAGCAGTCAGGAAGATTTCTGGGCAGCATAAGGGACAACTTCTCACACTGGGGCTACAGGATGCACCAGCAAGGGCTGATGTGCTGCTGTATCTGCTGCTCACTGACAGAGAAGGACTGGATGGGGATGTGGTCATAAATGGCTGCCTTGGCTGGAGTCACCAAGAAACAGGTCCAGACCCTGAGAGGAGTGGGGAAGGTAAACATCAGAGTACAGACCCTGAGCTTATGGAGAGCAGATTTCCACCTATTCAGGCAGAGAGTAGTCAGGATCTTGTGGGAGACAGTTCTGAAGAGCAAAGGAGCTCAGGAGACCCATCAGGCCTTTAAGGAGGACACTCTCCAAGCATGAGAGACCATGCTGATGGTCAGGAAAACAGGCAGGCAAATCAGAAGATCAGTTTGGCTATGCAGGATGCTTCTGATAGGGTTCCAGTGCAAAAATTGCTTATGCTAGATGTGGAGGCAGGAACAGACTACAGTGGAGGAATTTAGGAACACTGCCTGGGCAGGTAAGCATGATGTCAGGAAAGCCAAAGCTCAGGGAGGCTTGAAACCACTGTGGAGTAGCCAGGACAGTGAGAGCATCTTCTGTTGCTTAATTGTCTGTAAAAGAGTAAACAAAGAAAATGTGGGCCTGTGTTGAACAGGGGATTGATTTAGTGGTCTCTAATGCTGATGAAGTACAGGCTAGATGAGTAGACAGTGCGGTGGACTGAAAATTGGCTGTGTTGATTGTTGAGTTCAGAGGAATGTGATCACTGGTATGAAGTCTAGTTAGAGGCCAGCATATAGTAGAGTACTTCAGAAGTCAATACTGGGTCCAGTTCTCTGTAACATCTTCATTGACAATGAAAGTCAGTCAGGATCACTTTCATCCCTGGGAGAATCCTGGGACAAATCTTCTTGCAATGTGTTTCTAGTCACAGAAGAAAGTTGGCAACTGGGGAGTAAGTGTAAACTGCGGGTGTCCAAGTTGTCAGCCTTTCATGGATACAATGACTAGATATGCAGATGAAGGGAGAACAATGGGTGTCATATACCTTGGCTTTAGCAAGGCTTTTTATGCAGTGTCCCCAGCATTGTGGGAGTCCTAAGCTGGGATGTCCTAGTCTGGAGTGATGTCTGTCTACAGGGGTAGAAAAACTGCCAGCTTGTCAAGCCTGCAGGTAGTGGTTAATGAGTTGTACTCCACATGGATGCAGGTGACAAGTGGAATGCTGCAGAGGTCTGTATTTTGGTGTCCTGGACAACGGAGACAAAACGGTGTCATTTAGTTTATAGATGATAGCAAAATGTGGAGTGCAGTCAACCAGTACAAGGGCAGGGTACAGGGCTGCATAAACCTCATGAAATTCTGCAGGAGCCATGCAGGGTCCTGCACTCATGCAGGCTGGGGAGCAGCTCTCCTGAAAGTTACCTGGGAGTCCTTATGGACTGAGTTAATGGTGCTCCCTGTCAACAGAGAAGGCTGAGAGCACCCCAGGCTGTTCTAAGGAGTGCCAGTGGATTGAAGAAAGTGGTTATTTTCCATTACTTATTACTTGTTAGATGACATGTGAAGTGTTGCATCTAGTTTGTGGCCCATCCAGTGCTGGAAAAGTGCTGATAAATTTAAACAAGTGCCGTCAACATGATCAGGAGCTGGAGCACAGTTGCTCTGAGGAGAGGCTGAAGAAATTGGGCTTATTCAACTCCAGAGAACAGCAGGCTCTCAGGGTACACAACAGCAGCTGCCAATGCCTATGGGGATGTTGATAGGAAAGCTGAGTCACTGTGTTTACTGAGGTGTATTAGTAGAATATCAAGGTAATGGTCCAAAATTGAAGCAGTGGAGATTCTGTGTGGATATGAGGAAAAAGATTATTGCCTCTAAGTATAACTAATCACTAGGACAGTCTACACAGATTATCATGGATTTTCAACCCTTGGAGGCTTTTAAGACCCGACTGGAGAAAGTCTTGAGCAGCCTGTCTAGAACTGAATGTTGACCTTTCATTGAGAATGGTGTCAGGATAGAGACCTCCTGGGCTAACTCCCAGGAGTGAACTTGAGCGTTTCTGTTTGTCTTATGAATTGTAGCTGGTGACTCGTCTCTAAGCAATGACTGACACCACTGTGAGGTTTAGCAGTGAGCAGTGAGAACTCTGGAGAACTGTAGCTCTACTGTGATCTCTTTTTCAGAACTCTCTGCCCAGCAGAACAGCACCTGCACGCCCAAGTGTGCAGTTGACCGTGGTGTAACTGAGGAAGGTGAGTGCCTGTTCTGAGATGGAGAGCTGTCCCAGGGGAAAGGTGTTGGCTTTTTGGTGTTAGCTGATGGTGCTGGCAACATGCTGAGTTGTAAAGAGCAACTCAGTCTTATGCAATAGAGCCATAGCTTGAAGAAGAGCGAAGCAGGGGACTGTAGTTGCCTTCTGATCTCTCTGCATACATCTTTAATGAGAACATTAGCATGCTGGCCTACCATGCAGATGGCTATGGCCTAAATGAAGGAGGTAAGTCTTTGTTCATTGGGACTTTTGCTTCTGGATGTGAAGTTATAGGGGGCACCATGGGTGCTGAGTGCCTCCCATGCTTTCCCTTTGCCAGGTCTGTAAAGGGTCATGAAGACAGTGTCAGGTATGGAGGTGAGAGGGGAGGTGTATGGTGGTCCCATGGGGATGGGGGGTGTTGGCCAGAGTTATCATTGATGCCAAACAAATGGTCCATATCTCAGGTTATTATACTTGATCCATGTGTGCCAGAGAGGCAGTGTTGTGAGCTCCAGGATTGTCTGTGTATTGCCTTTGTCCTTGCAGGACCGACCCAGGATGCAGAAGGTGGAAATGGGGAGCACCTGGAAGGTGGAAATGGGGAGCACCTGAACAACTCTTCCAGCTGCTGTAAAGAAGGTATGTGAGGGTGAAGCTCCCTGTATCTTGGAGGAGTGTGCTGACTGGCACAGAGGTTGGGAGTGGCAATGCTGGGCTAGGCTGTATATGACTTTGACCCCTTTATACTCAGGTAGAAAACAACAGTGAGCATTGTTAGGAGGGAAGTGGCATGTGTCTGGTGGGCATGTGCCTGTGTGATGTGTGATAGGGAATCAGAAGTTTGTGATAGAAGTATACAGAAGACTGGCCAATTCAGCCAGCGTAGAATAGAATGGTTTGGTTTGGAAGGGACCTTAAAGACCACCTAGTGCCAGCCCCCTTGTCATGAGGAGGGAGCATTCCACTAGGTAGGTTACTGAGAGTCCCATCCAACCTGGCCTTGGACACTCCAGAAATGGGACATCCACAACCTCCCTGGTCAACCTGTTCCAGTGCCTCATCACCCTCAGAGTAAAGAATTTCTTCCTAATATCTAATCTAAACCTACCCTCTTTCATCCTAAGGCTATTCCCCCTTGTCCTGTCACTCCATGCCTCTGCAAAAAGTACCTTCTCCAGCCTTCTTGTAAACTGGAAGGTATTGGAATGCTTCTAAAAGGTCTCCCCAGTCTTCTCAAGGCTGAACAGCCCCAACTCTCTCAGCCTGTCTTCACAGGAGAGGTGTTCCAGGCTTTTGATCACCTTTGTGGCCCTCCTCCGGGCTCATTCCAACAGGTCCAACTTCTTTCTTGTGCTGGGGATCCAGAGCTGGACACAGCTGGACAGTTTAAAACTGTAGGATTGACTGTTACTAATATTCATTAATAACTCACCTCTTGCTCATGCTTGCACTTTGACTTTATTCCATTGCCTTAACAAGTCATAAAGGCTTGTAGTGGCTGAGGAATCAGTAAGGCAATATGTGTATTGCTCTCAGTAGATGGATTCAAAGTTCAGCAATGGCTCTTAGTATCATCTTAATCTATGTAAGTTTTGCAGACACACCAGAAATGAGAAAGTTTTATTACATATTTATCATATTTATGCACATGTTAGGTTGGAGAACTTACTTCTATGTTCACCACCTGGCTGTCACAAGGACCAAGGACTTTGAGATATAACACCAAGCTGTACCTTCAGCTAATCCATCCAGAAACTTCCTCTTTCACAGATAGGAATTTTGGATTCTGTACAGATAACTCTTCAGCATGATTTTCTGCTACACTACCAGGTGCCTTGTAAGCCAAACTTAGAGTGTAGTTACTGCTCTCTTAGTCATATGGTTTAGTTTTAGGTAGTCCCAAGAGAAGCAGGGAGTTGGACTTGATGATCCTTATGAGTACCTTCCAACTTGAGATTGGTTTTGTTTCCAAACTGATTAATTGAGACACCAGAAACTTCTTCTTTTGAAATTTTTTAATCTGACTTAAATGTTGAAAAAGAAGATTTAAAATGTGTACTATAAACTAGTGTGTATCAAAGCATTTTTATTTGTTAAGAAATTAAGTTTGCAGATTGACTGAACAATTTTTGTTTCCTAGAAAGAAAAGGAAAAATGTTTTGTCTGTCCTTATTTGAGTGGTGTAACTATGCGCATCTCATACTGGTTTCTGCTTTTTGTGTTGTAGATAAGTGATCCCCAAACTTTTTTGATTGTGCACCACATCAGTAAAATAGTTTGAACACACATACCCAAATTATGTATATTTATTTATAAATTATATACTATTACTATCATATTCTAGTATGCTTTCTAAAACATGCACAAAAATAAACATTAAAAATTATAGGGATGAAGTAAACAGTATTTCTATTTTCTTAACTTTTATTAATGGTGCAAATATATTTTTTCCCTGCACTGCAATGGATTGCCTTTTGCACACCCACTTTGGAGTCTGTTGATGCAGATAATCCACTTAAAGATACTAAAAATGCAGAGCAGTGTGGAAGCAAGTGGCACCTTACTGCTGCAGAGGTTTTTTGTTCTGCCAGATTTGCTACTTCTGTTGAATTATCAGCCAAGCAATTACATTCTGGTATTTGCTAAAGACAATGTTGAAAAAGGAAAAAAATCTCAGAATGTGAAGAAACAGGAAGGAGTGGAAAGGTGGGAGGGAGTTAGGACTGAATATAAGAAACCTGACTCTGACGCAGATAAAACTGCTGATGAAACTGTAATAAAACAAGGAAACATGCTTGAAAAGGGGCTGTATAGCTGCAGAGGAAGCTGTGGTGTCTCCTAATAACTGAGTCAGATCCTGTTAGTTACCAAGGAATAATACTGAAGAACAAGCAAAGTGAGTCAGTGTATTTTTCCTGGCCTATGTGATGAGCTGCTTTGCACAGGCTACATGCTTGGCCGAACTGTGCTCCTACGTCACGCTTCAAGGTTTAACATCTCAAATAGTTCTGCTGTTACATCATGCCAAGCCATCAGATGTAGCTGTGCTTGTGTTAGTGCTGTTTGCAAGCCATGTGAGAACAGAACATTTTGCATGTTTTGTGGGGAGTATGAAACCTGATGCTTATCACCACAGCTATGAAATGAGAGAACCCTGTTTTCATGTTCAGACCCTCTCACTGCGTAGACAGAAGGAAGTAGTTCACACACCCCCCACCACACCTGCCCCAGCTGGCTTTTTGGTTGTGTTCCTTAGTCTTGCCATCAAGCTGGCACAAGTCAGCTGTGGGTAAAGCAGTAAACATACAGGTCACAAAAATACTTCAGGCTTATCCAGGAATCTTGTGAGAACCAGACTAGGGACATTTTTTTTTTTTCCTTATTGTCTACAGAGATGAGTACCATATGTCACCGTCTCCTGACATCTTATCCTAGGTTGGAGTGATGCTAAGCTAGAGATTAGTGGAAGGGATGGATAGTGCTATCAAAATAGGCACAAAGATTGGAGGGCATAGTGACTTGGCACATCCAGATGTTCCCCTTATACAGTTGCTATGTGTGCACCAAGGTGGAAACACCAATGTAAGTGGGCTTGTATATGCTTTATTGGAAATCAGACTGGTTAGAGCTGTTGTATTTGATGAATTAGATTGGGCATGTAGTTTTGAACTTGCTGGATTCTAACTTCCTGCACTGTAACTTCCCTTTGCCTTCAGTTTCCTTCTTGGCAAATAAGAACTATATTTGCAGTCCTCAAAAGTGAAAGCTCCAAAAGAATCTGGCATCTATTGTGTGGCAGAAATAGCAGCAGCATCACATACACGTGTGATGCACAGCTGATACTGAGATTATAGGCATAAATTTTGCATAGAAGAGGTGTCTCAATTGTCTGGTTATGTGATCCAAAGTCACGGAGTCAGAAAGCTTCACAGGTTGCCAGCTGCTTAGCAGGTGGCTGGCAGTAAGTAATAAATGTTCTTAACATGCTCCAGTTGCAGAGGAACATGTCTAATAGGTAGTTTGGGTAAAATCTGTAGTGGCTATCAGATACCGTGGTCACATAGATGCTCTAACTGTATTGTTGTAAGTCATATAACAGTGTCTTAATTAATCTTCACATTTTATTAATATTTAAAGAATGCAGTATTCTCACATAATTAGTTAAATTTCTAGGAGAAAAGACAGTTATTTACCTGTGTGCTTTTCTTATTCTTTTGTTTCAGATCTTAAATCACAAGGAAATAATTGCTTTTTGGACCAAACAAAGATGGAAGAGAAAGTGTAAAATTCAGCAGTGAAGAAGCCATTACTTGAAAGTCTTCCAAGAGCAATGAAGTCTTCAGAACTTCATAAAGAACCACTTTGAAGACTATTTGAACTGTTTCTCCTTTTCTAGTGTTACTGTGTTAAGCTAAATAGGCCAAATCACAAATCGAATATTTTCAACTGTTTTGTATTCAGTTTTTAAAAAATGGTGCTCCACTAACATAAAATGTAAGATCTGAGGCCTTTTTTATAATTGATATTTAGATATTAACAAACTTATATCCTTTTACATGAATGTGGACAAATCAAAAACTGCTCAGCTTTCTATGCAGTTTTTGATAAGTACCTTTTTACAGTCAGAACAAAGACAGTTCATACTTCAGCAGACCCAGATGGATGGAAACTGGCATTTTTTAGTCTCCATTCTCCAACAGGAATTCAGTGCCCCAGACAAAGCTGTCTCCTGGAGCTGGCAGGAGCTTGGCAAACTGATCATCTCCTGACAGTGGTTCACTTTGTGATGATAAAACTACATTTCAGTTTGTTGTTGCACTGGAACAGAGTTGCACTGCTATTAGTAATGGGTTTGCTTTTTTCCTAAAGCTATTTATAATATTTGCACTTTTAGGTGTTTTTTTTTTTTTAGGTCTTATCTTCTGCTTCGCATTATTCTAAAAGAATGTCAACCTTCTTATTTCTAAAGAATAAGTGTATGTTTTAGATTGCTTGCAACTTGAAAGAAAACTTGAAAATTAAGCTCATGTATATAAGGAAGTGCAAAAGGAATCAAAGACCAAAACCACTATGTATTAATGTTTTCAGAACATCAGGCTATGGAGTGTTTTTCATTACTTCTGCACGCTGGTTGTTTATGAAAACTGAAAGCCATTTCAGTTTATTTTGAGCTTGAATACTGCCAGTGATAGGGTATCCATAAACTGCTCAGCCAGGTTATTCTGATTTGCCTGCCTGTTTTCCTGACCATCAGCATGGTCTCTCATGCTTGGAGAGTGTCCTCCTTAAAGGCCTGATGGGTCTCCTGAGCTCCTTTGCTCTTCAGAACTGTCTCCCATGAGATCCTGACTACTCTCTGCCTGAATAGGTGGAAATCTGCTCTCCATAAGCTCAGGGCCTGTACTCTGATGTTTACCTTCCCCACTCCTCTCATAGTCTGGACCTGTTTCTTGGTGACTCCAGCCAAGGCAGCCATTTGTGACCACATCCCCATCCAGTCCTTCTCTGTCAGTGAGCAGCAGATACAGCAGCACATCAGCCCTTGCTGGTGCATCCTGTAGCCCCAGTGTGAGAAGTTGTCCCTTATGCTGCCCAGAAATCTTCCTGACTGCTGGAATTGTTGTGTTGCCTTTCCAGCAGAAGCCTGAACTTCCCCCATACATGCCAGAGTCTGTGAATCAGAGCCTTCTTCAAGCTTAGCCTCCTTCCTTACCCTGCTCTGATGGACTGTAGCATACTCCAACCATGGTGTCATCCCTATTTGGCTTTTCTGGGATGAAGATCCACAAGCTCTCAGCCTGTCACCTGTTCCGTATCAGAGCCCCCTATGTTTGAGCCGCTCTTTCACAGAGAGAGCTGCCTCTTTTCTCTTCCTACCTCCATACCTTTCCTGTAGAGCTGATGTGCATCCACTGCAGTGCTAGAGTCATGCAAGCTGTCTCACCATGCCCAACCTACTACAACAAAGTGTAGTTCTGTGAACTCATGAAGGGCTATAATTCTGCCTGCTTGCTTTCCACGCTGCATGCATTTGTGCATGTATCTTCATGCCCCCTTCTGCCATTTTTTTTTCTTTCTAAGGTCAGTGTTTTTCCTGTCACCCTGTAGCCTTCAGACATCTATCCTCTACTTCTTAACTAACAATCTCAGAGGGACCACAGGTAACTTCTGCCCATACCCTGTCCTGCTGTAGGAAGTACAGACCCTACAGTAAGCTACACGTACTGTGTAGACATTTTACAGGAACTGCACTGCATATCCAAAGGATCTTTTGGTAGGGCTAGATACCTTCCCTCTACTGCTGTATGTAAAGTATTTCTTTATAATTTATTAAAAAACACTTAAGATGTGAAAAACTTTCTCATATCTTTTTGTGATATATACATGCACTTTTTATTTAACCATAGAAGTCACTAACTGATCTCTCCCCCCCAAAAAAAAAAAGAATATATATATATAAACATCAATTCAGATTAATATTATTTTGAAGTCAGAGTTCCTGGGGCAACTGTCCTCCATTACTCCATCAATAAATTTATCAGGATAATGCTGTCTTGCTTCTTAGTAATTTTTTAACAAGTCTCCATACAAAGATGTTATTTGCACTGTGGTAAGGGCAAACCTGTAGCTTCTCTTCCTGTTTAGACAAAGGCTTGTTTTCTGTTATTAATGTGAGAAATAATGGTTAAAAATTGATTCTGTCTGGAGGAACTGGCTGAAATTGCTCCCAGAAACTATACCTGTTCATTTAATGGTCTCCATGCATCCTGTGCAACTCAATGCTAAACAGCATGCAAAAGTCGCATACAGTGTGGTTTTGAAAATTCTTTGACACTTTATATCATTGACATTTTTTCCAAAGCAAAAAGCAACAGCCTTCAAAAATAGTAAGCAGTTGTGGTTAGTTAACCACAGTTTCTGGAAATCTTCAGCATAATTAATGGAATTTTGGAGCTTTATCAGAAGCAGATATGGGAGGCTGACATAAGGCCAAGAACTGCAGGCTCTACAGTCTCTCACTGCCTGCTTTCACCCATTCACTTTGCAGTGTCTGCTGTGCATGAGAAATTTCTGATAGAAGTGTAGACTTTGCAGGTTTCAAAGCAACACTGAAACTTTGTAATATTGGTATTGTTGTTTCTTTGGTTTATATGATGGGTAAGTTTTGGGTTTTTTTTCTATAAGGTTGTAAAGTCAGACATTAGGGACAATAAATTGACTTGACTTCCTGTCAGTTTTGGTGACAGCATTTGCAGTGCCATTCCCCATGTCCCTGTCTCCAAATGTTTCCTGCACAACAACTGAAGAAGAGTAAACATTTTTTTTCTGTGAACAACTTGTGTGTTTAATGTTGTCTTGCAGTGAATGCAAAAATAGGCAGTTTTCAATAGTAGAAGCTCACTCAAGATGCAAAGAGTTATTTCTGGCCCATGTACAACTTGAATCCAGAAAATGCTGACTGTATTCCAGGGAGCAAGCCTGCCCCCTGACATCCCTGAGCCCCAGCACATGCTGATGTTGAGACCTGATTTTTGCTAAGAAGAGAAACTCACAGTGAGTAGAAGCTGCTGCTACCTGCTTGTGCTCACAAGATACACCCTGATTGATGCCTTGGTCCTGAATCTCTTTTCTCTATACCAGCTTTAACCTGCTAAAGCAGTGTCTGCAGGAGACGTTGCTCTTCATTAATCCAAGAATAAGTGAGATCAGAGCTTGATTGCTCCTGTAGAACTGACTGGATTTTGGGTGTAAAACTCAAACCACAGTTATGCAGGTGGCTTTGTGCTGTGCTGACTTGCTCAGGGTAGCTTTCAGTTGATTGCAAACCCCCTGTGATGGATTTAGCTGTGCTGGTTGAAAAGCTGCACCTTCCACACTTTATCACTGGCTGTGCAACTGTTGGGAACAGAATCTAGCAGATTACAGTGTGAAAGTCCTGTGAGTTGAAAGAGCCTTCATCAGTGCCCAAGAGCTAATCTCACATGGAGCTACACAGGGCAGAGTTGTGAGGACTGGCTTCCAGGATCAGGACTGCAGCAAAAGCTGGGGACAGCAGGAACACCAACAGGTGACACTGTTGTCTTTTGAGCAGACTTAGCTGTGCCTTAAAACCAAGGATTGATGATGCCTGGCAGACTGCAAGAAGGTGGCACACAGCCCATGTGTCACGCTGCTGCTGCAACACAAGTTTGCAACGCTCTTCAGGCAGTAGCAGGTTAATTTACTGACAACCAAAGCTGTAGGGGGGGAGGTGAATTATGTGCTTGACCATGTCTGAGTGCAGTTTGAACTGTGACATAGGTACAAGGACAAGAAACATTTCTATGCACCCCAATGCACATGTGAACAAATTTCTGAGGAACTTTGCTATAGAGTTGACCTCCAGGGAATTTTCCTCCTTGAAAGGTGGTAACTGGAGTTGTCCATGGGGCTCCAAACTGGCCACTGTGGCTTAACTAGTTGTCCTAGTTACTGGGACCAGGATGAGTTTATCACTATGTGGGTATAACAAAACTGTGTATTCTAAACCATTTATGTAATTTCCGATGGACTGTTAATAATGGATGGTTTGCAGCAGCTGCCCAGGGTACCTGACACCTCAGGCTGGGTGTTAAAGAGCCCTGAGAGACAGCGGGATTGTTTCTTTATCTTCACACCAGTGACTCAGCTGTGATAATTCCTCTCTGGGGAGGCATTAGCACCTTCAGACTCAGCCTGAGGGGTCATCTCTGCTAATGGGCCGTAATGGACTGGCATCATAGGCAGCTGCGATGACTTAAACCATCAAAGATTAAAAAAAAATATCCCATGGCTCACAGAGTTAAATCACCCATTGTGAAACTCCCTGACCTGCGGGAGGTACTGGGCATTCCCACCTGAGCGCATAGAACCTTGGGGTTTTGGAGTTCTGTTATCACTCATCAGATCCAGAGGAGGACCAGAAGCTCAACAGAATTGTGACTATCATCCTCACATTTTACTTTGTACTCAGGGAGACCACATGATGCTCAGTGCAGGAGCTAACAAACTCCATTCTGTTCGTGCCCTAGAGTGCTGGATTATACCTCTGGGATTGTGGGTTAAAACCAGTTTTCTTTGTATCACTGTATTTGTAATATTTTCAGTAAATTGTAACTCTGACTTGTAATCTCTCTTGAGCTGAATTCATTCCTCCCACTGGTTTACTTTTAAACTAGTAGACTAGTGCAGTCATGGAAGAAATCAATGTATGCTGTGGCCAAGGACGTATCCAAGTTTCTACTCTTGAATATAATGCAGCTTCTTCTTCATCCCTCTTGGATATCTGAGGATATGCCTGTGATTCCAAAATTTGTCAATTTTTTCTAGCAGCCGTGCCTCTTTGCCTAGAAAAAATAATGCCTAGCCTTATAAATCACAACTTTCCCATTTAGAATGTGTTTTCCTCTTCTATCATTTCCAGTTATGTTTGTTTACCATTCCTCTTCAATGGGGAGAATCAGTGCATTTTCAACATGCATTTTAGATCCTTGTTTGGTTCCTGGGGAGGAGTGGGGAAAAGAGAGTATAGAGTTGGACCAGGAAGACAGAACAGAGGGGAACTGAGAGATGAATGGTAGGTGAGTAAGTGCAAGGAAGGTCCAGATATTCTCTGCACAGTACTGCAAAACAGACTATTTTAGGGCTACAAGGACAAATTAATCACAGAACGATCTTTTGAAATGCTTACCTTATGCAGTAGGCTGCGTCTTGCAGTCCTGGCAACAGAGGAGCCCTGCCTTTCCATTGATATCAGCATTTCCCTGCTAGGTCTTGTTGAGACATACAGTTTCAGGGGTTTCACTTACAGTTGCAAGTTCTTAGTTTGAAGTGAATGCTAAGCTAAACTAAATAACTAATTTTAAAAGTCCTTGGTGGTGATGGTGTCTGTCATTCAAGCCAGAGGACTGTCTCAGGGAAACCACTTAAAAGAGGCAAGAAGCTTGGCATGCCAGAATGGCAGCCGGAAACTCTGTGTGTCCAGGTGACATTGCTCTGCTGGGGCAGGACTTACAGTGTAGGGAATTACTCCCAGGTTCTCTCTGCTGTGTGGAGTGAGTGGGAGTTTTCCAAGAAAAGCCATTGATTCAGAGGAAGAGAAAAAGGCTCCTGAAGATGAATCACCCATGGATTAGCTGTTTTACACTTTTTGCATTAAGAGCTGTAGGAGACAGGTTGCTGACCACTTACTCAAACAAAGGGCATTTGGTGACTGTGGGGATGGCTTGCCCTGTGCAATGGTTTGGTGTAGATGTCTTCAAGGGCCAAACATAATTAATTTCTTTTCTAAAGAAATTAGAATTTTGCTAGGACATGCCACATTTTATCTTATCTTTAGGAAATCAGAAAGAGAGGCCTGGACCCATGGGGGAAATGATCTCAGCAATCATTACAATTTAGGGTAATGCAAAACCAGCAGGCAGGATGGGCCAAAATTTGGATTAAATAAGAAAATTATAAGGAAGTGGCTGGGGGATCTTTGAGGTTGGAGGCCTTTATGGTTGAGGGCCAGCCCACGGGGGTGGAGGACTTGTTCCTTGTAAAAAGGTATTGTGACTCAGGGTTGCTGTGGATCACATCAAGGGTAGACTGGTGGTGTCCTGTGCTTGTGTGCTGGGCTCTGAGGACACTTCTATTTCCCATCTCCACTACTTTTCTTTTCCTCCACAAGGGCAGGAAGAGAAAATCTTTACCAGGACATTTTATTGCTCAATGTTCTTGCACAGTTGCTAAATTACATCTACTCTGAAACATGCCAGCATCCTGAAAAACGTTTCACTGTCTTCCATGTTGTGGGCCTGATTGGTTCCTGTGTCCAACCTAGTAGGCAAAAAGGTCATGGAAAATAACACCTAATTTGGGACCACTGTTCTATAAATAAATCAGTGCATGGAATGCAGTCAGACTACTGTTCTTAGACTCTGTCATGGCTCTGAATCCTGAGTTTTGCTCAACATTGGTTAAATATGAAAGTCCTCTGATCAACTCTGCTGTCTATGAACAAGAACTCACTTTTTTTAATCAGTACTTTCTCACAGTGATGTGATAAAATTTTCTCTTTTTATTAAATTTGATATATAAAAGAAATAACAAAGATTGTGAAAAAAAAGAAATATAACAAGTAGGAAACTGTTACTTACAACACGTGTTGGGTGCCCAGGCCTAAAAGGTCCACAAAGCACACCTTGGAGTTTAAAATTCCCTCTTTTAAGGTCTCTAGAATCCCACCCCATTTACGTAGTAAAAAAGGCATTCCCCTCCCTCTGGTTGGCTGTGCTGTGGTGGGAGGTGGGGTCTTGGACACTATGGCGGCCTCCAGGACCAACCATGTGAGGCATGGGGTTTCTTTACCAATATTCAAAGGCGTTTTCCCTGATCCTGTCCGAGTGAGTCCCTGATGTCAGCTCCAAGTGGGAGGAGACATCTTACAACTCCGCGATACGCCTAGGGGTTTACAAAAATGAGATAATAATAATAACAAAAAGGTAATTCTACATTAATATCCTCTATTCAAATTCATTTGCTTGTAATAAAACCGTTTACTTTGTTTCTCATAGTGATAACACGTATATGGTGAATTGAAGTATTTTAATCATCATTGTTCATTGTAGCAGCAAAATCAAACGCTGAAAGACTAGAGATTGATGAATTCAGTATTTTCTGCAAAGTCTTCCCTTTTTCTCCCTGTTGTGAAAATAGGCTGCTTTCAGCGGATCCTGTTGGCTGGCAGTAAATAGATCGTGCTCCGACATTTCATTTGATTTAATTTTGCATTCACATTGTGTGGCCCCCTGGCGTTCTCTTCTGAGTATAACCCGAGATGTACTTCTAAGTAATTCACTTTCTTACAGATGTCTTTGAGTTGCAGTGTTCACAGCATAGCACCTTCTGTGCTCTAAGATAGATGGTGGTACGATCCCCTTTATAAAGATGGGCAAACTGGCACACAGTGAGGTTATAGCCAAGTCTGTCAGATGTGTTCGCTGATTAGGGAACATTCATGACCGAGCCTTGGCTTTCCTGCATGCTTGTGTAGTCTTGGGGCCTTCATAAGGCCAAGCTAGAGCTCTGTTCACCTTCAGTCTGTTTACCTTCATTGCAGCTACAAACTACGAACAAGATCTTTCATTGCACACATGGGGAAACAGGGAATGCACAAACTGCTTCAGTATGGCATTCCATGTATGAATTCTCTTTGGACGAAATTCCATGTGTTTAGGCAGCAGACAAGATGGGATTCCCTGTGCTCTTTTTCTCTCCTTCTGCTAGAAAGAGAAACAGTGCATTCAGGAGAAAAGCTACTTATAAATGAGCAGTACAAACTGGTGCTTTGACTTGCTAGGTGAAGGCCAACGACATCTGGAAGTCATATTCTTTGTGTGTGTGTGCACAAATATTTATGTATGTGCATGAAAGTGGGTGTGCATCTCTTATCATGCACTACTCATACAGGGGAGGGAAGTATGCTGAGGAAGGAGATTATTAGCCTCTTAGTGTGCAGGAACTTCTGGAATAGAAACGGTTTAAGTTGTTACAATATTTGCCAGGAGAACAGTCCTTGTGCTAGGCTGTGAACTGCTTGGGGTCTGTTTTCCCTGGATAAAGCAGTTTCCACTGAGTTGTGGTGGAGTGGATGTGGGGAGAGGGGTCTCTTCATCTGCTGAAACCGTAGGATGGTTAAAATTTGTGCAGCTGCTGGTTCAACACAGACATTTGGCTGGTGTCTACCTTAAATACATATTCAACTGATTGTTTTGGTTTATGTACAGCTTGGGGGAGCTCAAACAGGTGTACAGATAACATTCAGTTCTTCAGAAAGGCATTTAGCAGCCTTACCATTGCTTTTGTCTGCCTGGCCACCTCCCACCAACATCTACCTTGCTTATGCTGAGGATGTAAAATGTCAGCCTGACAGTTCAAGTGTGGCAAAATACCAAACAAACATGAGTAATGGGAAATCTCTATCTGAGGCTGCCTAATATGGCACCACCTTCTATCAGTGAGAAAACATGGGTCCAAAAGAGAGTTTGCTGTACTATTTCAGCCCCTGGAAGCCCAATGGTGATGGAGTCAACCCTTTGCCATTACCAGTCCTAGCCATTTTAAACTCCTGCCTTAGGAGCAGGGCTTTGTGTGTGCATTTGTATACGGTAAGTGTGTGTTGTTATCTAGAAGAGCTGTAGGCTTTGGGAGGACATCATTCCAATCTTCTGATAAAACTCTATTTTCTTTCATACTGTAAATTCAGGAATTACAAGATACATTACCTGTTTTTTATTGTTCCTATCTAAATTGTCTCCAGACCCTCAAGGTGATGATGAATTCCAGTATAATAGTTTGTTATACATCTGTGGCAGTGGCATAAGAGTGCTACATTCTTTCTCTGATGATAATTTCTTTGTGATTTCATCTCTTTTGTATTCATAACTTTGTGAACATGCAAGACACTGCCTCTGTGAAGAGAGCTGTTTCTCCCATAGCAACATTTCTTTCCCAAGCACATCATAAGGACAGTGGTTTTGGCTGCCATTTCACCCAGCCTGCACAACAGTAGCAATGTTAGAATTTTGAGCTTGGTTCTGTATGTCAGAGGAATGTGAAATGTCAGACTTTTCAAAAGCTTTAAGTGATTGGAGGTGCCTTGTGTTCTTAGCATCCAACATTAGACAGGTTAAGGAGCTTGCTAGGGAGGCACTCTCAAGCAGCTGAACTTTCACGGGGAATTACATTATCAAGACAGCATCAGTTATACCAAAGTAATGAAGTCATCCCTTGGGACTGGCTTAAAAATCATAAAACCTCAAAGAGTAAAGAAAAATGAGAAACAGCATGAGGCTGGAGATCCAATAGAAATAAAGACCACATTCACAAAACTAGAACAGCTTGTTCGCAGCGGGTGGGAACTTGGATGACAGCTCCCTGGCAGAAACATGGCAGAGCTGGACACGCAGCTCTTCCCTAGAAATGTTTTCCTGAACTTGACTGTAACTTCCATCTCTGGAAGTATTTCCAAGTGCTTCTGATATGACCGGCCAGCAGGCACCGCTCTAGGATCAGCAATTGCTTGGCTCCTGCGGAATCTGACAAAGCAAAGTCCCTTCCAGCTCCCTTTTAGGGGGGAATGGTGCCCTTACAGCTCAAGGCAGCCTCAGGGCACCAGTTTGGCCTGGAAAGTTCGGGCAAGGCCTGAGGGGACTGTGAGCTGGGCAGTGAATGTATTTACCTGCCTCAAGATTTAACTTGGTTCCTGCAGGCAGTTTTTGGACTTCTGGGTCTCAGGACACTTAGCTATTGCAATGAAGTGTTACTGGCAGGCAGCTGGACAGGAGGAAGGTGATTTTAACAGATTTATTATTTAATGCTCAGTGCATGGAGATTTCTGGAGGAGCTACCTGGGCGGATTTTCAAAGAATTAGGAAAACATTTCCTGAGGAAAGGCTTTTGCTTACTGAATTGGATTTTAGCCCTCGAAGTACCCAGTGACTTGCAACCAAATGCCCTTGTGCAAACATGGTTTGTGCACCCCTCAGCCACATCGAGACACAATCTGTTCATTACAATTCTTTCAGTACAGTGCAAGGCCCTCCGTTCCCCCNCTGGTCATACAGGTTTTGATCCTTGGCTATTAAAGCAGTGCAAAGCCTGCATATTGCAGACTAAATGTAATTAAACCTTCCAGCTACAGAAGTAGTTTAAACAGGTACAGCTGGAAATTACTGAAATTCTTCTTTACTGCCTTCTGGTCTTAGACCAGAGCAGGGGTCCTGCTGCCTCCCTGGAGCAGGTAGGAGAGGGAGCTGTAGGAAGATGGCAGAGAAGGGACAGGTTTGTCAGCTAGAAACCGACTAAGTGACCTTTCTACTTTTTGGACTGAAACGGGACCATTTCCTCTGTGTGCTGACATTTGCTCCAGCCCTGTCCTTCTGCTGCTTTCTTCACCTCCGCTTCACTTTGTAATTGCCTTTTGTTTTGTTGCTTTACTCCACCCATCCCCATGCTCCTTTCCTTCAGCATCTCCTCTCCAGGGATTCCTCTGCATGAACCTGGCCAACACAGGAGGCACAGAAAGGACAGCCACCGCTCTGCTTTTGTTGCCCAGTCCTCCTCATTCCTGTAGGTTGAGTCTGTCATATTTGAAATCTCATGCCACTTAGGGCTTCTGTTTGAGAAGAAGAAAAAGGTATGAGGATTTTTTTTTCCTTTTCTTCTTCCTGTGCAGATCCCCTGGGGTGTTCAGAGTTTGACCTCTGTGGATTTTCACACCCTGACTGGAGCTGAGGGAAAATCAACTCCTGAATAGCATATAATTTCTTACTGATATTTTGTGCGTCATTTTGTTACTGTGTTTATGCAGTTGTTGCTTGCAAACAGCACGTTGTGAGCTCGGCTCAATCTGCCCTCCCCTCTCCTCTCCTCCGACCTGTTCTTGCCCTCTTGTCTTTGTTTGGTCCTGGTTTTATTATGACCCAGACAGAGCGGAGACTTTTAGGCTCCTGAAGACCTGCATTTCTAACGTAAGAAAACAAGTGGAAAAACGCTTAAACTTTTTCCATTGGACTGAAATCCTGCAGGTTCCTTAATCTATTACAAAGACACTTAGAGGGCATAAGTGGCATTTCTTTTCCTTTGGTGATCCTCTTCCCGGGGGGTGAGGGGTAGAGCAGAGGCAATTCAGTTGATAAATCAAGAAACCAAGAGGTAGGATTCCTGATTTCTGCTCTTGGAAATCTTCTGCCACTTGTTGGTTGCCTCACTCGGAGCTTGTCAAAGTTTACCCAACTGTTAAAGCATAGCTGTTGCACTTGCCTGCAGGAGGTGATTATGGAAAAGGTAACATTTCCCTTAACGGCTGAGCTGCAGTCGATTTAATTTGCAATTTGTTATGAAATGGTAGGTATTGTTTTACCTTCCCTCATCCCCAGGCCAGGGGAACGGGCACAGTGAGTTCCAGAGATAAATGGTGAGCTAAATAATTACAGCCTGGCTCCTAGGAATGGTTTGAGGATTAATGGCTGTTTGTACAGCACTTCAAGATGCTTAGCTGAAATGTGCTTTGAACTCTGGGGCATTTCGTGCTGCAGGTGATGGGTACCCCCAGGCTCTGGCAGAGGTCAGCACTCAGGGGATATCAGATCTTTTGAAGCAGACATGCAGCTCCAGGAATGTGGCTCGCCAGACTCATAGGGCAGGTTTATTTTAGACCTGAGAAGTGCTTCTATGTAGAATAGGAAGGTGATGAGGGAGAGCCTGTCCCGTCAGGTTCATTGCTTTTAAGCAGACGTGGCTGTTTGAAAGAGACCCGAGGAATAATACATTCAGTGAATGCTTCACCAGCCATCTTTCTGGTCTTTCTGTTGATCAGCAGTGTCCCAGCTGGTAAGAGATCAGTGCCCAGCTGTCACAGATATAAGAAGACAACAGTTTGAGCTACCTTGGCCTTTTCTCCCAAGACCCCGTGGGTGACCTCCATAGGTTTGCATTAAGCCAGATCACCACATTTCAAGTGTTTTGGGGCTAATATGCCATGAATGACCACAACTTCTCTGGGCTGGGACACTTGCTGTCATTATCAGAAGTGAGGAAACTTTTCTCACAGGTGCCTGCAAAGTGTTGGAGTCACAGCTTGGCTTTTACAGTCCTAGAAGGAAGTGCTGAGTTCATTTCTTTCCAATCTTGCTGCAGAGATTTTCAGAGGGGAGGCTGTGCTGTGGGAAACAGTGTGAGATACAGAAGGATCCAGCCAGCTTGCACTTGTTTGACTACAGAAGCAGCCATCAAGGGACAAGCGCTCAAGGGAAGTTCTCCCTGTCCTGTGGAAGGAGCTTGTGCATTTGGAATGACCCTTGAGAGCAGCAGCCACGGGTGGTGCAGGGGGAGGGACATCTCCCTGGTCTCAGGAGTCCCCTGGAGTGTTGCAGGGGGCAGTTCAATGCTCCCAGCATTGTCCTAAGCAGCAGCTGGTGGTCCTGTGTGACAAGGGTCTCCTGGCACTGAGGAACAGGGACTGTCAGGGGACTGACTATGTTAGCAACTGCAGTGGCCATGGAAAAATGGGTCAGGACACATTATGGCTGGGGAGTCTGCACTGAACAGATGCAGTGAGTCCACCCCAAATCCTTTGCTACTCTGGGGGTAGGGAGAATACCTTATATCATCCAGCACCTTCCAGCTATAGAACATCCTCTTCTTTTGTAGCCTTCCGGTAAGAGGCATGATCTAACCTTCTGTCTGCTCACTTCTCAGCCCACCACACAGAAGCAGCATAGGTGTGGCTCTTCGTGTGGTAGGAATGTGTTCCTGGTGCTTAGTATTTTTAACCCAGCTTTCAAGTTTGGAGATGTCATCAATCCTTGCTGAAATCAGTCTTCTCTGAAGTATGTCCAATATTTTCCTGCTAAAAGGTCATTTTAAATGGCTGCTGGTAGTCAGGGACTTCACCAGTGTCTGTATCGTCCATCTAGTTGGGGAGAATAATCTGGGAAACAAACCTGTCATTTGATCTTTGACAACTGTTTTTTCACCTCTTTGTAGCTTTGAGTCTTGGTTACAAGCATTGCAGATAAAAGTGTCCTTTCCCATCACCCCTGTCTCTGGAGAGCAGCACACTGAAGAGGAATGAAGGGTTATGGAAATACTAAGCATCATTTTATTATGACCTTTACGGAGACAGTGGGAGGATGGAGGAGGAACACAAGGAAGAGAATATGATAAAACCACACAGACAGTGCTTAAGGTGGACAGAACAAACCCAAAGAGACTTCCAGAGACAAACAGATGGGAGAAGAAGAAGAAAGATGAAAGCAGGGACTGAGCAAGACAGGCAAGGAATGGCAGAGCTGTCTTCTTCCAGTTTATCCAGGGAGCAGCAGAAGCAGACCTGGAGCTCTCCATCCATGAAAAAAACAGCCTTCTGCACACCATTCTCCCATTTTCCTGAAATCTCTGCTTTTGCTCCTCCAGGCAACCATTAATCTAATATTAAGCCCCTTAACCTCTCTAATTGTTCCCTTTCAGTGTCAGCTGGTTTCCTATTAACCTTTCAATCTCTCAGTAATGCAGTTACTTCTGACTCCAGCCAGACCCAGCTCTAAAGCTTTACCTCCGGCAGTGAATTTTCCGAGCTTTCACTTTTTTTTCTCTTTCTTTTCGGTAATGATTATTACTGCTGTTAAGGAGCCAGTTTGAACCAGCCTCTAAGTGCACAGGGCTGAACCAGTTGGAGTCTATAAATAGCCCTTCACTAACCTTGCCCCTTATTTCATTAAGTTGATTGGCTTCCCTCTCTCCACTTCGTTGCATCTCTCTCTCTCTCTCTCTCCCCTCTCCATTATTGATTCTGGTTCTTTTGTTGCTGTCTGAGACACCCGCTTGTTGATAGCAGGTTAGATCAACCCTAGGTTTTCCCTCCTGAACAAAACAGTGTTATTGCTCGGGAGGCATCTCTAAAGTTTCATAATGGGGGAAAGCAGAGGGTGAGGTAGGGTTGAGACAGCAAGTCGGAAAATGTCCATGCCATGCAATAGGAAATTGAGGGGCTGAGCACCAGTCACAGGGACAGAATTTGCCACCAGCAGGCTGGGTTTCTCCTGTGAGACTTACTGGGATTATACTTGAATGCAGTCTCTTGTGCAAACCTCATTTTACTATATCAAAGCCAAGGCATCTGTCCAAGGACAAATGGCACTGTAGTTCAAATCAAGCAGACATACAGTACCTGGAACGCCATGTGAACTGTCTTCTGTGTCTGAGACCAGCCTTCTGGCAACTTTGTCATCACTAATCAATAGACTACTTCTGCCTGACCCTGCAACTTAGCAGAGCATAGTTTGCTTCGCGGACCATCACCATGTCTCAGTTCAACAGCGTTTTCATGCTGTGCCTCTTCTAATTTAACTGCTTCTTCTAGTGCTGATGCAGTTCCTGAGCTCTGCTTAACACTGTTGCCTCTCCCCAGGGCCTGCAAACTACTTTTTTTTTTCCCCCTTTTTTTTTTGGGTGTAAAATACAGTGAATGTTTGCAGCAAAGACTGAGTTGAGCAGTTGCATAAGCTGACCTGAAATCTCTGAGGTCAGTGTAAATCACAAATCACAGCTCAACATCACAAGCCTGTGTCTGAGTGGCACTTGCGAACTGCTCGTGTGCAGCAATGCAGTGGGGCAGAGCATCTGCCAGTGCTTCACAAGTACTGAGGTGCTATTGCAGTAGCACAACAGGTTTTGTTTGATGGATTCAGCAACAGCAATGGCTTCTACAGGTGGGGAAGCACCATCTGACTGTAGAAGAGCTGGGATCAAGGATTCAATCATACCTCTGTTTTTCTCCCTGAGGAGGGGCAAGTTCATTCCCCATGAAGCTTCATTTTTTGCCAAAGAGAGAGACTTAGGGGAAACTTTTCCAATATGTGCTTAGGCTGACGTTTACAGCCGTTTGCTTCAGCTCAGAAGGATTTGTGTGTCTGAAAGCTCTTTTGTTTTTTTTCCTAGCCGTATCATTTGTCTAACACCAGCTGTTACCTTTCCCTGAGAGTCCTGTCTCAAAGTCAACAGCAACTTACCAAAATAATAGGAGCTATTCTCCTCTGCTCTCTGTACAGCTCTCTGTGTCCCTACTTGCTCACTTACTGCTATTCCTTGTTGTTGGAAGGGCAGATTCTGGCAGCAACAAGCCTTTGTCTTATTTTCTGGCAAACAACCTCGGTCTGGAACAAGGCAGGAAAGACAAACACTGAAGAAATGAGAGCTGGTAAAACTGGGGTTAGAGGAGAAGGTTAACTTCTGGTGGCTTCTATTTTTTAACCACTGAGTTTGACAGGGGGAAACATTTTGTATAAGCACTGTATGTTTGGAAACACACCCCCTCCAGGGCAGGTGGCAGCTGGCATTCGCATCTGTTTAATAATACAGGTTCTCCAGGATGCTGTGCGCTCACTTTACATCACTCACAGCCTCCTTGCCTTCATGTTTATCCTTTTAAATCCTCAGACCTCGCCCTTGCTCCCCAGGCATCAAGGTCTCAGGAGCCTCCTTGGGTGCTGCAGTGGGGCCCCAGGGTGCTCAGTGGGGCAGTGCCTCCCTCCTGCCTGTCCCTCAGCCCTCCCAGTGACCACTGTGGTTGCCATGAGTTACAGAGGGAGCTCTGGGCTGGTGGCTGAGTCAGACCCTGGCCCTGCTTGTGAAGGCCAGGTCATCGCCTATCATTTGTTGTAGGAAGAGGATGCCCAGAGGCCTCTCTGGTCTCTGCTGAACAGTAAAAATGTCCCTGAGGCCACTCAGCACCCTCCTGACAGAGGCCCAGTAGAGTGAGGGTTCTCAACTTAGCCACAGAAGAGAACTCAGGAGCTGAGTCAAGCTGAGTACCAACCCCCCCTTCACACCACTCTCATACTGCCATGGTTTGGGGGCTGCTCAGAGCCCCTTCAAAGCTTCCTGGCACACCTGCCCTTCACAGAGGGTCCCATGCTGCCTACAGGAAAGCCAAAGCCCATGGAAAGCCAATTTGACCTGCTGATGAGCATGTGCCCTTCTGTGCTGGGCTGTCCCTGGCTGCTGGGAGAGGGCAGCAGGACTGACCTGTGCCAGCAAAGCCCGGCAGGATTGTGGCATGTCGTTGCAGAGTGACGTGGACTGCCAGCCAAAAATGCTGCCTTCCAGTGAAGGTGATCCAGAGTCCTGTGGAGCAGAACTCAGAGGGGAAGCTGGTGGGAGATGTAACTCCCATTGTAAAACTAGTCCTGCCTTTTTGATCTGTATTATGGCAGGTGAATGATATCAGACCCTTCATTAGCTACATTCCAGTTGCCCATTTTTCCCTGGCTTCTATTGCCATTTCCATCTATTCCCCTTCCCTTGGGAAGCTTCCTAAATATTTATCCCAGTGATCAATCATATGACCCCACTGTAGCAATGTGATACAGCTTTAGTTGTGCTAATCAGCTTAGCTTGGGCCCCTGACCCCTGTCATCTTATTTTAAGAAAAAAATTTACACAGTGCCTGGTAAGGGCTGTTCAGTCCAGAGGATTTAAATCCAAAGTGAGCAATAGCAACACAGACTTTTGCTTTTTTATTTAGTAAGCCAGCACTCAGTTTACCATTATTCTGATTTGCCATTTCTCTAGGAGGAGCTGAGCTTTGAATACTACACAAAGGTTTCAATTGCATGGTAAAATATTTGACTCTTTTGACTGTTAAAAACTCCCCACCCCAAACAGTAAATGTTGAGTGCTTTGGCTGAAGAATTTGAGATGTTCAGTCATCCAAATGGACTTGGACATTGAATCACTTCCCTCCTTTCTCCTCTGAACTCTAAATGAGGTCCTTTCAAACAGAATGGGCTGTATAGAAAAGAATAGTGTCTGGTGCAGGGGACTGGAAACATTTGCCTTGAACCTCTGGGAGTTTTGTGGGGGAGACATCAGAGGAGAGGTGGACCTAAAGAGACAGGTATTCTTTGAGGTTTTTTTTTCTCCACAGAGATACATCTCTACTCCAAAGCACCAGCAAAAGTCAAAGATGAATGAGCTGCCAAGAGCCACCAAGACCCCAGCTCATGAGCTGGTCAGCCAGTCCTACTGTTGGGAGAAGCTATGCCGATAGCTACGTCTCCTTCCAATGCTCCAGGAGTGCAGTGGGAGCCCTACAGACATTATATGAAAATGGGAACTGCATCATGTCTGGAGAAATTTGCTTTATTCTAGAGATGGGTACTAACAACATTTCTTCACTGCATAATCTCTGAAGGGAACAGTCTGGCTTTGTAAGGGAGAGACAGATGAAGGCAAAGTAACCATACCAAGGGCAAATTAACTATACCGGGGTAAAAGAACAACTGTATATATGCTGTTGTGTAAGAGCAGGGTCTGGCAGAAACTGAGCACTTTCTGAAGCCTGAGAACTACTACCACTGGCAACTTCTGTCATCAGCTCTGCCAGTGAACGCCCAGTGGGCTGCCAGGGCAGGGAACATCTCCAGATCTGCCTGAGGACTTTCCCAGCCCAGCTGCTGCAGCAGCCTCGTCTCCCAAGTGTCTAAAGCACTGTCTGGATGCAAAAGGAAGATCTTCAAACTCTGCTGCATCTCCAACCCTTCCCCCTCCGTGTGAAGCATGTCTGAGTCAGTTAATCATCCTGCTTTCTCAGCAGATGAAAAGATCCCCTTTTTTAGCATCCCAGGGAAGACATGGCAACTGCCCAGGTGTAGTAGCAGACTTTGAACATCCTCAAGGTTTTGAACTTGTGTTGTCCTCTTGACAGCCATGACTTGAATACAGTTTGGAACTGATTAACTTGGCTCCTTCAACCTCTGGAAGGGAATGTTCTTTCTGCAGTTAAATATTTACTCATCATTGCACATAGACCAGGCATTACAGTAGCCTAGGCAGCATTTGCATTTTCTCTCCATAAATTGAAAATAAAAAGAGCATCCTCTGGTATTTTAGTGCTGCCACTTCCACCTTTCATGGTAGTGCAGTTATGCCCTGTTCAACTCAGCTATTCTGTTGGCTTCAGCAACATTCCTAAACCATGAGATTTGATGCTCACGCCACAGGGACTCCACATTGCACATCCACCAGATTCCTTGGTTCCAAAGCACATCCTCAGACAATGGCATGAGTCCCACTTCTGAAAATCATGTGTCTCTAGCACTTACAAATGCCTTTACATGAAACTAGAAGTTGAGTGTCTTGTCCCCCCATCTCACTTCCACATCTTCTACTGGCAGAAGTTTTATGGCAAAAGTAATATTTATTTTAGGTAACACCAGAGTGAAGTGGTTAAAATGGGAAAATCTGAAGCACTGCTAGGGACTTGTAGAAATACTGGGATATCCCCATCTTCCCACTAGCTCCTATCTGCTGTAAAAGCTGTTGTGTGTACCTCTGGCATGCCAGTATATCCAAGAGGGTTGTATCACCCCTCTCTGCTGCTGCCCAGTGTCAGACTGCTCCATCCTGACCATGGCAGGCCAGAGAGAGCTGTTTGCCAGCCCCAGCACTGGGTCTGGCCCCTGGGACACCAGCAGGTTGGCACTGCTAGATCTGTGGCAGGGAGTGAAGAGAAGCCAGGAGGTGTTTTGGCCCCACTCAGGGCTGAGTAAACACTGCAGCTTTTGCCTGGGAATAGGTGCAGTCCCTGACCACGGTATTGATGGCAGAGAAGTCCCTGTTGCTCCTCCTGGCAGAAGGACTCTCCTGCTTCCTCTGACTCAGGCAGGGACTCCTTTCCTTTTTCTTTTTCCTTTTTTTTCCCCCGATCCCCATGGCACTCGGCTGTTAGCTTAGTATTTTAGTCACCAGTGACAGCAAACAAAAAATTGTACTACTGTACTCAGTTAATCCATAGGAAAATCCCACATCGGTACACAAAAGGTGGAGATGGTGCTCATGCATTTTCCCCTAAGGGCCTTAGGCAATGGAAATTTTCTCAAGCTCCGTTCATTAACAAAATAGATGAGAAGTTATGTAAGGTCACGTGAGGAAAGCGGCTGGTCTTTGGTCAATGAAAGAGTTAGTCACACATCATCGAGCTGGATGGCCCTGGGAGGAAATGTGGAACCACCCTTTTCGAGTTCAAGGACTGAAGAGGGAAAACTTTAGCCGTAATTCCTCACTACCCCCTGAGCTTTAGCACCATCTTTACAGACTAGGCATTGCAGGAAGCATGTGGTGGTGCTAAGCAAAAAATAGGGAATTGAAGTCTGTTGAGATCCTCCCCACCTTCCTCTTCCCAAATCATTCAACCCTTCTCTGAAGGAATTAAGTAACCACCTGATGATTTTGGGGTGCAAATGTGCCTTTGTGCATCCCCCCAGCCAGTCTGCTCTGGAAGCACTCAGAGGGTAAGTAAAAGAACAATAAAATTCAGGGTCACTCTCAGGAACTACTGGAACATTCACTTGGGGGAGGATTTTCAAGGATCCCTTCTGAAACTTGTCCATTACCAAAGCGGTTTGGACTGTTGTTGCTCCCACTTTGAATCGAAGATGATGCCATCATAGAGAATTTCTCTGGGACTGACTGTAGGAGAGAAGATAGGGCACTGATTGGGATCTGCACTTCAGTACTCAGTTAGACGTGGTCTGGAATGATATTCTCCCACTTCTCACTGGCTCTCATCCTCTTCCCTCATAGAGCAGTCAGGAGTCCTCCATTCCCCTGAATTTAGGTTCACTTGGCCTCTTGGCTCTTCTTAGCTTCTGCTTTGGGGCTTGCAGATCTGACTTAGACAATGATGTCTTGCAGAAGACGATGAAATTAGCTTTGTTTGCTCTTGTTTGCTCTAATCCCTGGATGCTGAATAACCAGCTCCAACCTGCTTGTGTACTTTCACCTTGCAGCCAGTCTCTTGAAGGTCATTTCAGACCATTGGACGAGCAGGGCAGCGAAGCTTGGCTGGCAGCCTTCACGGGACTTGGAGCAGCAGTCACCTGGCACAATCTATCAGCAGGACTCATGGCCTGATGAGTGCAGAGGAGGCCTGGGAAGGAAACTCATGTGGGGCAGGTAAGGGAGGATGTGGCTGTCAGGTTGTACCTGAACCATCGTTTGATGCCTGAGGGCTGGTAATAAGTTGTAACTGTGTAAACTAAAGTCCCTTCCACATTTGCTGGTCTGCTCCGAGTGCTGAGATTGTGAAACCCTGGAAACTGCTGCAGAGAGAAGACACCCTAACCCACCCAAAACCACAGAAACATGCTGCAAGGAGGGCACCCTCACCCAGTCGGGGTGGGACTGTGGCGCAGGGTACGGATTCAGTCCTCGGTAAAAGCCCAGCTGTCTCCCTGAGCAGATGGTTTCCAGGAAGAACCACATTCCTGACTGTGAGGAGCTGAAAGGACATGTGTGGGACATGCCTTAAAATAGACAGAGATATAGGAACAGAGTCCAGGTTCCACGGCAGAGAACTTGATGACATCTCAGGCATTTGTTGAGGAAGGGAAGTGCTGCTAAAACTACAACTGCATCAGTCTTGGCTGCAAGTGTCTCTGGTAGCCCTAGGGTTGTTTCCACTCAAGGAAAGGATTCTTCTTGAAATTTTATTTTTTCATACAAATTCCTTTCTGCTCTATTATTTTCTGTTTGTCTAAAAGCCAAGATAAGGCGGAAATAGAGTCCCCCTCTCCCAAAGGTTTGAGATTTCATGGAAAGAGATGTATCTTGAATTTGGAGAAAAAGTTAAAATCTCTAACTTTTTAAAGAATTGGTATCTTGCTAGGGGGAAAAAAAACAAACCCTTTTTGAAATATTTTACTTCAGTAACCTTAAAATGGTCTATTTAGAACCATTTCAATATATCTAGCCCTCTGTTTTTTAACAAGTAAGTATTGTAAATGTGTGGTGAAATTATTTTTTTTTAAATAAATGTCTAAATGTTATCATACTTAGAAAAGGGATCCCCTCAGCAGTATTTCAAGCTGACAAGTTCTTTGAAAGCATCTCTTTCTCAGAAATTATTTGGTTGTGAGGAACCAGCACTAAAATTTGAGAAAAGTTTGGTGAAAAGTTGCCAGTAAATTCTCCTAAAACCTGTATCTTTGCACTGTAAAGCAGTTCCTGGCCATTTGCAAACCAAAGAGTGATGGATTGCTTCTTGTTGGTAGCTGGAGAACTCAGCAAGATGAATTTTGGCTTTCGTTCTCATTCTTGCTACATAGTTTGGCTTTGCTCTTTGAAATGGTTGCTATATATCCCCCGTGGAAATAATACACCACGGTGTCAGTTGTTTTGGTAAAATACTCAGTGTGCAGGGTCGGCAGAGTTTGAAGAGCTGTTGCCTCAGGTAAGAAGACCCTAGCACTGGTCAGGGCACAACATCAGTGAGCAGAAGGAGAAATGAGTTTTCCTTACTGCCCACCTGCTGTTTAGCTCTCCAACCAGCACAGCCTGACTTCTTTACAGCATCTGCTGGAACGAGTGGCACCAGGAGAACATGTGAGTTAATTATTAAACAGAATGGAGTCATTATGCCCTGTGTCACTGCTGCTCCTCACATAAATCTGCTGCACGATAGAAAAATGACCCCGTGCAATGAGAACAAAGAAACCTTTTCAGGATGAACACATTTTCCTCTGCTGGAGACCTGCTCTCACTTCACCTGCCTGTAGCTAGAATAGTGATGCACTTGGTCTCCATAAAGGTGGGGGGTTTGGGAAAGACAAATGAAAATGATACAGAAGCTTCAGGGCACTGATTTCCATGAATAATCTCCCCAGCTGTTAGCCTAGGTTTGGAGCCATTTCCTTTTAGAGAATACGTTTCTACTACCGACATTTCAGAGTCTGGAAGGAAATGTTTAAAAGTTACCTTTGGCATTTCAAGGCTAGCACAATTTCCACCAAGCTTCCCTTGAACATCTAGATAAAATATTAACTCTTGGACGAGGTACAGAGGCCCCACAGGCTGTCAAACAGCAGCACAATTAAGGACACAGAGATAGTGAGATAAAATCCAGTACTTTAAAAACCATCTGTGATTAGTTTCATTTGACTGACACACAGGAGAAAATGAAGACTTGCAGGTGAGATCCACAGATGCCAACAGCCAGGGAAGGGGTCCCCTTCACTGAAATAGCTGGTCACCTCAACTCTGGAAGGGGATAGCAGAGACCCAGTCTGGTTGCTCTGCTGTGAAGCTTCTCTGAAGCTCCTTCTCTTATGCAGAGGGGGAAGGGTCTCACCCCTGTGGCTGCTAAGCCTGGTAGGCACAGGGGGCCCGGGAAGATCATGTGCTGTGGTAAAAAGAGTGTATGGGCTGAGTCCCCAGCAGACCTCCAACATGTCCACAGGCTGCAGGGCTAGGAGCAGAGATGCTGGCAGTGGGGTGGGTCAGGCCAAAGGACACAGGTATGTTGTAGATGTCTGGCTTGTGTCCATAATGTGGTGTTCAGGTACTGTGTGGGGACAGATGCCCGAGTCTCTGCCTTTTACCACTCAGCATAATGGCCCTGTGGAGGCAGTGCAGTGGATGGGAGGAAACAGATGGGCAACACTGGCTGTTTCTGTGGGGATTTAATTCCTGAGTGCTCCAAGCACTTTTGCAGGCAGCCTCTGTACTTGACACAAGGCACTATGTTGTCCCTGTCTTTGCTGACCAGTGCCAAGCTGAGCTGGTCCTTTGCTGCTGTTCTCAAAGAGGGCAGACGTTTTGGAAGGAGTTCCTCCCCTTTGCCACGTGCTGTAATAGTAGGGAAACAGAAACATAGAAGTCCTGGGGCTTAGGCAAAGCCAAAAAGCAAAGGGACTGGCAAAGCTGACCATGGCAGCCAGGACACCTGCCTCCTGGGAAACAGCCACTGGCTTACAATATTACTTCTCTGAATGCTGTTTAAAGGGACAACACAGAGCACACGCTTGCTCCTGCTGAGCTCAGTCAGCTGTGTTTGTGGTGGCTCTTGCTTTTCTTCAAGAGTTTACCTTGGCTTTTTCCCTACTGCTTCACTGGCACCCTGTGAAAGGACTGCAGTGACCCTTGTCCTCTGGATGCAGAAGGAGTGCCTGGAGCAGACTGAGGAGTCAGGAAATGAGCACGGTGCAGGGCTGGCTAGCTGTGCTTGCAGGCCCACTGATGCCCATGGCTGGACGTGAGGCATGCAGCGAGGTCCTGTCCCACTCCTTGCACTTATCGCACATTACAGCAGCGCTGTGCTGTGGCCACCTCCCTCACCTGTGACCCCACGGGCTGCCCAGCCTGCCTGGTCACCTCTTGGCTGTGATGTCAGGCTTTGTCCCCTGCATGGTGCTGCTGTCACTGCATGCTGGATGTATCTATCCCTTTGGTGGGGCACCTGACTCACTGACGGCTCACACCTCCAGAGCCACCCAGCCACACACTGCCTTTGCTTCAGGGATGCAGATGCTGTGTCAGAGCCCTGCAGTAACCAACACAGAATGTGCAGCGGGCTGCCAACAGATGGATTATGTTTAATTAGAAAGGCAAGTGAATCTCGTTCATGGATAGGGTCAAGTTGTAAAGAAAATACACAGATGTCATGCTGAATTAGGATAACTCTCTGCAGAAAGATGTGCCTTCAGGTGCTCAGGATCTTGGCTAACTCATGAGTCTGACTTATCTGTGCCTTAAATCAGGAGTAAAGTGCAGAGAATGGTCCAAGAACTTCATCTTTCCTGCCTCTGGTGCTAAAGGTGAGTGAGGAGACAGCAGGGCTCTGGATACTGGCTCTGAGCAGCCAGCACCTTCTTCCTCCTAAAGGGGACTGGACTGACTTGCCCTCTGTAAACCTTAGCTTCCTTAGTCGTTGTAATGGGAAAACACATAGAATTAAGTAATTTTGTCTTCCCTCCTTCCCAAAGAACCTTTATTTATTGTTTCTACTTTACACCGTGGCTTCAGGATGTTATCCTGAATTTAGATGTTTTAGTGTTTTCCCATGTCTGCAGCTTCCCTGTAACCATACAAACTAGAGATTAGTAGATACATATCACAGCAGGGGATCTGGCACAGTGTACGCCTTTCTTCCTCTGCTTGGAAAGAGCAGGGACAAATATTAGTTTGAGATGAAAGAGAATGTCTTCACTTTGTTAGGAACAGGGCACTGATAATGGCTCTGCCTCACATGCTTGGCTAGCCTTGTGCCATACCCTGGGAGGCTGCCAAACTTGAGTTCAGCTGATCCCTTGCTATCTGCGAGGGGAAGGCAGAGCCAATGCCCACTCAACGGGACTTTGTCCTCCTGATGGCAGGCAGCTTATGAAACGTCAGCCTTTGCGTGTGCTGGCATGGCAGAAAGACTCCAGCCCTCACAATAGCAGGGCTCTCTGGAGGCTCAGCTGGGAGAGGCTCACACGAAGTTAAACCTGAGCACAGGCAGGCTTAGAGCACTTTTCAGCAAGAACTCATCACTTATTGGCAGTGCCTGACAATGACTGCTCATTGAATTGACTTTCCACAGCATGAGTACAAGTACGATGGTGTGTGCATGCACATATATAAGGCTATACTGGCATGCAAGTTCTATATGTGTAGGTTAAAAGCCACAGACTCTAAGAGCTGTTAAAAATAATCCAGCACATTTCATACACTCCATGGAGGGGTCTCCAGGAAAGGCTGGTCTTGTCTTGTGGAGGACTATACTATCCAGACACGTGGCTTGAGCTGTTGCTATCAGAGCATTCTGTGTGTTGCTGCCAGAGACCTGTTTGCATGGAGCACATCTTTGCCACTGCCATTAACTCTTTCCTGTTCAGAGACGCTTTCAGACTGTGAGAAAATCCTGTTCTTGCTTCTGTAATCCTTTCAAAGGGCGGGTTAACTATTCCATTGATGTCTTCGTGTTTCAATCTGCTGCTGACAGGATGAGGTATATCTTCTGAGTACACATTGGCCCTACTGGCTAGTTACAAGTAAGAGTTAATAGGGAGGTGGGGCTCTAAGGAGTGTAGCCTTGTTCCTTACAAGGTCTGAGCTGGGAGACTCACCTCCGAGCTTCATTTTCACTAGCTGCTTGCAGAGGGAGTTGTGCTTTCAACCTGATTTGAGAGAGCGGGACAGCGTGCTTGAGGGAGCTCTCTCTGGCTAGCAGGAAAGTAATTCACTGGTGTGACTGTGGTTTCCCAAGCAATCTGATCTTTTGTTGGAAATCACACTAGCTGACACAGGCGACGGGAAATGTTTGTTCAGTTTGAGATCAGAGGCTCTTGTTTTGAAAGCTCAGTTTTATCATCAGTCCTAACTTCTCTCCATACACCATTAATCACTTGTCTGGGAACAGAGGATTTGAACTGTCTCCAGAGCTATACAAGCAGATTTGGTGGCTGTCAGTAGTACTCTGTAAATAAGTCCCAGCAGGCAACTGTGTAAGTAAACAGCTTCTTTGTGAGCGCCAGTGCCTTTCTCCACAGTTTACGTAGTGCAACGGAAGGGCTCTGTTAGCTTTTGCAGGGACAGTCTAAGCACCACACACAACTGGCAGGGACGATCTGCAACTTCCAATTGACAGTTTTACCACCGGCTTCGCTGCAGCTCAGCAAGAGCAGGGTTTGTATCAGGGAGCCAGGAAAACAGCTGTGTTGCAGAAACAGCTGTGCCATGACATCATCTTTGTCCCTTGGTGCGTATGTGTTTCAACATAGGCTTTAATTACACAAGCGTGAACTCACCTCAGGGCCAGGTTTCTTACAGAGCAGTTTGTGCCTGCCAGAGGAAAGGCATGGTTTTAGGATGAATGACTGAGGGACAAGTTCTCTTTTAATGCTTCATGGGAGGCTCCTGAAGAAGGGCATTCTGATGCAACCGAGAGTAATGCACACCCTAAGACCTTGACAATCTTTTTGAATATTCTCCTTAGAAAATTATGTTTGTATGACCATTTACATAGAATATTTCAGGAATTCTTTAGTGTGCACATGTGTGTGGTTAAAAATGCAGAGTAAAGGAATGCATTTTCCTTTAAATGTGTTCATTTCCATTAAAAGGCTATTTTTCTGCTAAGTAATACCTGTTGTGTTGGATTTTTTTCCGGCTGGACAGCATTGCCTAGCCCTCAGGGGCCTGATGCTATCAGGCAAGACTCAAATTATTGAGCCACCAAAGATATAAATAAATGCTACTAAATGGCTTAGCTCAGTGGCCTTTGCCCTTCCTGGGGGATGGAGCTCATCTTCCATCAATATGATTAGCGGAGGAGATTGTGTATTGATTAATTGTCCAGACTCATTTCTCATTAGCTGGCAGTAGCCTCTGATGCATGACCTTTTCCACCGAAGTCAAAGCAGCACATTTAGAAAGTCAAAGCGGCACATTTTACTCCTTAGTGATTGGGTGCCCAAATCCTTCAACCTCTAGGCTCTGTGCTAAGAGATTTGATAGCTGTCTCACTGAGGGTAAACAACCTCACATCCTCCTTCAGGATGCCCCTGGGCCAGGGCTAAAACTGCCTGGCAGGTAGGGGTGAAACATCCTGCTACTCCCTTGTCTTTCTGAGAGAAAGCATCCCTAACGCGCACAACCTCGCAAAAAAGAAGCCCAAAATGCAGCCTGGAGCGGGGTTGTGCTGCACGGGGCACAAGCAGATCACTCGTGGGACCATCGCTGAATGGGCTTAATCACCCCATCTAGGCATTGTCCATAAAGACAGCCTTTTCCTGCCGGGCTGGGCGTTGCTGCTTTCCCGGGGAGGAACTCGCAGTCCCACAGGCAAGGGAGTGCTGGTGCGGCTGGATGGGGCCCCAGCGTTTTCAGCACAACGTGTCCCCAGGTCTCCAACTCCCAGAGCTGGCACCTCTTGCTGCCTATTGTGTGTGTGGCGGGGGGTTCAGCATGAGTGTTAACCTGTTCTTGATCCTCACAACAACACCCGGGCACTGCTGCCACGCTTGGACGGATATTGCTGTTCCCCAGCGGGGTCTGGCCCCGAGTCAAGCGGAATAAGGAGGTGGAATTCACAAGCTCTATTCCTGTTGCTGCCATGCAGCGTGACCTTGAGCAAGGCCAGCAGGAGGTGAGGGGAGATGGTGCTGTGACAACAATGTCCTTTGCTGTGCTGTGACAGTTTGCTTCTTAACCCAGAAAGAGGGAGCACCATGTCAGTCACGTTGGACAACACAACCCCATCTATCTGCGATGGAAAGCTAATGGAGGAAAGCACGTCTTCCACCTAAGCAATGCTACCCAGTGGTGCAGTACCCAAGCTGTGGACAGTACTGTGGTTCAGTTGTTAGCAGAGGGGGGCAGGAGGTAATGACACTTGGACAAAAGTGCTGATGGTATGTCCATCATTTCCGCCTCAACCTGTGCTGTCTAATGGATTCTAGGCAACAGGAGTCAGATGGAAACATCTGCAATAGAGGGACATTGCCTGAGGCCCCCACCTCCCTGGCAGCTCTCACCCAGTGGCAAGGGGCAGGCAACAGCACTGTCCAGAGCTGTCTTCTAGTTGTCAATAACAACAAGTGGGTTACTTAACCTCTGTCTGTCACAGTGATGTATGATGTGAGGAGTGGTAGCTGCCTACCTCCTGGGGAAATGAGATTCTCAACTCACACTTGTAATGAGAATTGCTGTCTTGAGGTAAAGGCTGTTGTATGTTTTGGCCTTGTGCTGCTGCAGCCTGCTCTGCTGCTTTAAATCATCAGGCCACTTCAGAGCTGGGATGCAGGTAAGCTTAAACTAGGACTATACTTTCCATGCTGCTGAAATCTCACAGCGCTTTTCATGAGTTCAGGTTTTCAGTGTAGAGAGGAATGCACTCAGATCATCCCTACCATACCTTCTGAGCAAGCATCAGAGCAGAGCTTATCAGGCATATGAAAGTTCTTCCCTGCTACTGCTTCATTTGAAGTTCGAGAAAAACCTCGTGGACTGGAAATGGGAAGGAAAAGCAACAAGAACAAAAAAGGAAAAAGTGAACACAGTGGAGAATGAAAAGAAGAGATGGGAATGACTTGAGGTCAGAAGCCAGAGAAGCATGAGTCCAGGAACCTGGAAAGGAGAAGAGGCTGCAGGAAGCACTGCAAAAGGCAAAGGGAAGGGACAAACTGAGGCTGGAGACCACCAGGAGAAGCACCAGGAAAGATAGGTCTGTGTGAGTAGGAACACTTTAAAAAAATTCCTGTTACAACAGGGGATCTGAAGTTGAACATGTATCTGACGGGAAAAAAGAATAATCCAGCGATTCCTGCCATGTTGAGACAAATGAGGGAGCTAGATTCCCACTGAAATGGAAGAAGGATGACTGCAGATACTGCTCAAGGCACTTTACATACCTCAGTGAAACATGTCCTAGGAGAAGGGCAAATCCATGGCCCAGACATTACAGATTCCTCGGGAACTCCTGCCAGCAGTGTGTTGTCTCTTTGAAGGCATCCAGAGAAAGAGGACTCTCCCTGGCAGCTTGAGTGTGAGTGTGGAAGAACAGAGCCTGCCGGGACCGAGACACCTGACACAGGCTTTACACTAAGACATAGGGGTTTGTGTGGGCTTTTCAGCTGGGACTTGAGTGGTTTCCATACTTGCTTTTGAGCTGTAGTTGAAGGAAGAGCATAGATATTAAGATACTACAATGACTAAAGGAACATAAGGGAGCAGGAGTGTAATTGTAATTAAAGCAGGAAACCAAAACTCCATCCAAGATTATATAACAAATATATATGGGAAACTAAGAAAAACAATGTAAGGGCCTGAATGCTAAGGCAAGGACCTCATAAGCAATCTGCAGATTGTGTATGCTAGGACTTTCAGAGGCAGGATGGACACCTGGCATGGCTGCACCACTGAGACTGAAAGATTTGTGCTGCTCAGAAGAGCAAAGACAAGTGGGGCATGTGGTAGTATTGCCTGTGCATGATATTCTTGAGTGTGAAGAAAGAAGCAGGAGCAGAGGTGATAACGCGGATTATGTTTGTGTTCAAATCACCTTGAGGAAAGACAGCTGTAGTTGTGCTGCAGTTATCCAAGGTTGTGTCTGGATAATGAAATGGTCTCTTATGTTTTTAGAATGGTATGCAGAGCCAGGGACTGTCATTACTACAGATTTTAACTTCTTACATGAAGATAAAAGGTGCTACTGGCACCTAGGCTGGCCCAGGTGTTGCAGGATGCACTGGCTGACGTTTCTTCACTAAAGAAGCAGATAACTAACCACAGCTGCTGTTGTGTTTGACCTGGTCTTGGTAACCCCTGAGACATGTAAGAACAATAGGGCAGAAGATAACTTTTAACCTTGACTGTGCACAGGCTGATTCTGTTTAAATTAAATGGAAGAGTAAATATCATTAGGCCTCAGCAAAGATTTTTCAGCCTCGAAACATTAATGGTCAGAGAAGTTATGGGACTGAAGTGATGAAGGGATTTGAGTTAAAAGTCTTAAGTTATTTGTATGTGGAAAGCACTTAGACCCAGCATGGCAACAGCTAGCTTACTTTCCCAAACTGAGAGCAGTGGGAGAGCATATAGAAATGTGGCTTACTGGTGAAAAAAATTCCTCCTGGAAAGACGGGAGTGGTCAGCAAAGAAATTTACATTGCAGAGGTCACAAAGTTTAGAGGAAAAGACATGTGAGTCACCAGAAATCAAGGTGAGATAAATCTGGCAGAGTTGCTGAATAAAGTTCCTTGTAAAGGTAAAAAGAACAAGGAAAGACATCAGGCCTCTGCACAGTGCAGCTAAGATCAAGGCATGCTTCAGAAACCAGAAGTTTTGCCTCATTTTGCAGGAAAGATGGTGTAGAAGAAGGGGATTACAAGTTGATGGCTAAAAGTGTCTGGAAATAGAAACAATCCCATCACAGGTCAAGGCAAAACTCACAAGGTTTATTCAGATCAGAAGGTGCCTGGAGACAGATCAAGTAGTAAATCCAATAGCATTGATATACAACCAACCTGTGCAAATGGAAGTTTGATGGGGACCAGAGAATTGCCTAGTATCAACAATTTTACCTATATTTAATTAAGGAACAAAACAAGGGATGTGGTTATTTAAAGACCCAAGAGCTTAGAACAGCTTTTCTTTTTATCTTAGAACAAAAGAGGAATAATTAAAGATATAGAAGCATAGACAATGAGAGAAAATTCAGTGTGGCTCTGTGAAAGGTAGAGTATTTTTTATTATTTTTATGTTTGGGGAGGAGAATAAATATTTTTTAAAGCATTGGTTATGTGGTATATGAAAGATACCTGAGTTTCACAGAAGGTGACAGCTGGGGAGTACAGGGATTCACACTTGAACTGAAAGGTGGGTAACAAATTACTTAATGAAGAGACCCTGAAACATAAACCAGAAGGCAATTGCTAATGAAATTATTTAGGGACTGGTTTTGGCACCAGCTAATTTCATATCTTCACTGGTGACCTTGGAGAAAAAATGTAAATATTAGCAGAAGAGACAAAACAAGGAAGCATTGCCAGTATGGAGGAGGAGAAAAGTACCTTTCAGAAAAGTTGGAAAAGAGAAAATTCTAACAAGTGGAAAGAATGGCACTAGAGTGATCTGCACAAAAACAGAGAGGTGATGGTAGAAGTCTAGATGGTCTTTGCTTTTTTTAGCCTAGCAAAAGGAATGTTAAGAGGGCATATGATTGCTGCCTATTAATACATCAGATGGGTAAATCCCAATGAAAGAGAACTGCTATTTCAGCTAAAAGACTGAAGAGTACTGGCATGAGAACATATATGCATCACCTGCTTAAAATAGAGGCTAGATACTAAGAGGTCAATAACCACAATAACAAAGAGGCTTCCTTCTAGCCACATATAGACTGTTTTCAGACATATGCCATAAAAAACAGCTCTGGAGACAAACTCTCTCTCTCCTTCAAGCAATCTCAAACGAGCTTAAGCCCTTCCCCCTGCTCTGTTGTGGGAAATGTTAGCTAAGCCATGCTGTAGGCAACTCGTAATTCCTGCTGCAGGTCAATCCCCCTGTCCTCCCCAAATGTCATAGATTCAAGGTCATTGTTTTTTGCCCAGATTCACTTAAGCTACTAAGTACAGTCTCTGGTCTCATTACTCCTGGGATCTGGCTGCATGGGTGGCTGCTATTAGCATAAAGAAGCTTCTTTGCTGGCCTCCCCAAAAATGTGCATATTTGCACAGCTTTTGCTGTTGTGTTCCCTTCAATACAAGAGGGAATGTTACCACAGCTCCTCACAGAGCTCGGGACAGTATTACACAGGGTGAGGGAAATAAACACAGCATAAGATGTCTTGCACCCCCAAGCATCTTTTATCTTCCCTTTTCAGTTTTCTCCTCAACTTATTCTACTTATATAAGGAATCCTCTGGCTCACCCCTATTGTAAAAAAAAAAAAAANCTGAAACTCCAGAGGACAATCTGAGCTGTGTTCCTGAACTGCCTGTGGAGGCCTCATGGCAGAGATGTGTTGCCTGGCATCAGACACAGCCCTGTGGGGAAAAATTAACTCTGAGGAAGCATAAGGAGAGAAGAGGAGAGCATTGATCATGAGCCGCTTGTTGTGACTGATGTGGTAAGCTCCACCTGTTTAGCTTCCACCCAGAAATGTTCATCTTTTGTTCAAGAAAGACCGCTCCTTGTAGCTGTGCTAGCCTGTACAACTGTGACCGGGAGACACAATTTCCCAAGACAGATTCGGGATCATTTGACTGCAGGCATCTCCCAGTGATGTAATCGGTGTGCAGACACAGTGACCAGCATGTGATGTTCCTGCTGAGGTCTCATCATGCATCAAAACTATGGCAGAGACAGTGGCTACTATGTTGACTCTTCCATACACTGCTGGTTGATGCTTTCAGAGGTTGAAAATTAGTTCCCCATTTTCTGGAAGGGAAACACTGAAACATCAGTTTCTAACCTAATACACTATGCTGGTTTTTCCAGGCTCCCTTAGAAGATAATGACACTTAAGATATCTTGTAGAGCACTAGAAGATGTCTCCCTGTCTGTCATTATCTCCATGTACTGGTCCACTTGTCTCCGCAAGATCACAGAATCATTTTGCAAGTGGGTCTCTTTGTATATGCCTCTGAATGTGTCTTTTTGTGTGTTAGCACCTGTGTGCATGAGGGCACGGGCCCTATTTTATATCTCTGTATGTCTCTTGCAGGTTCAACCACCTGTACCAAGAACATGAGAAATATAAGGAAGGTGAAGTCCTTATGCTGTCAAGTTAAAGAGCACTAGAAATATGGCTGGAATAATCTTGCCACTCTGATAGTTCAGACAAGATCTATTCAGAATACATGGACTGGGAATACTGGGACCATAATTAAATGGTCTTGAAGGTGCACTCTTGGGTTTTCAGATATTGCCTCATTGTGTGTGCTCTCCATTTACAACATGCAGATACTGGGAGGGGAGACCTTCACTGCCTGGCAGTGGGGTGGAAGAGAGCCTATCAGTCAGAGGATGGCTGAATGTGGGAAGTGCGTCTTCCAGCTGAATCCCTTGTTTGGAAGAGCTCTGCCACCCACCAGAATGCCCTGCAGACTCCCTCCTTCTGCCAGATACTGGGCACAGTTGCTTGCCAAAGTCACTGGCTGAGATGCTCCCTCTTCTTGGAAAAGCATGCACCACAGTCTGGGATTACCCCAGCAGCAGTAACTTGCCTCTTCTCAGGCAAACCTGAAATCTCTTCTTCCGTGGGGAAGGAGAAAGAGGTCACCCTGATAATGCCAGCTGAGATTCACCAACACCAGCTCCCTCTCCCCTGCACTCACCTGCCAAGAGAGACAGGAAGCAGAGTGCCCAAGTGACAAGTTTAGGAGGCACTGAGGGTAACCACACAGGTGAACAAGAAAGCAATAGGAACACTGTGCATGCTCCTGATATCCTGTGGGCCTGGCAGCTCAGGGCATTGGTCATGTTTGCCATCAACAGACTCCCAGGAGCACACAGCTCTACCAGGCAATAAGGGAATGAGCCTTTTCCTATGCACTCCATGGAGGGCACTGGTGCAGGAGAGGGACACCTCCCAGGGGGCAGAAGTCCTGATGGGAGCTGGCCAAGGCATGTCACCCATAGCTGATATAGTCTTAAAACATGCAGTGTTCCAACATGCCTATGAACAAGTTGAGGGAGGTAAAGGAAAGAAGGGAGCCCTTTGTTACCACTCTGGGAACAAAGACTGGTCTGTGAGACAGGGAGTAATACTGACCCAACCAGCATCAGCTGCCGTTGTTTCTTCCGTCACACTGACAATGCACAGTTGCAGGGTTTCTTTCCCTGTGAAGAGAACAGGATTTAGTGATACCATAAGTTAGTCAAACAGCAGCCAAGATACCAATTCAAGTCCCGTTCAATGGATGCAGCGTTTGCTTTGTGCTGTTTTACTCCCACTTCCTGTATTTTGCACTAAGCCTCACTTCCTCTCTTTTTTTCTCTGTAGCACAAGCACCACAAATGCACACACACTTTCTCTCTCACACTTCCATTTACCTCCTATTTTGGAGGAAACAGCTGTGTATTTATACTGCTAGGGAGATCAAATGTTTTTGCCAAAACAGCCCTCAGAGAAGCAAAGAGTGTTAACCACTGAAGTCAACATTGGTATGCACCAGCATTATCATGTCCACCCAAGAGAGTGGGACACTGCACCTTGCTCTTTCAGCCTGCCTTTGCCAGGATCTTGGGTAGGCACTGGGTCAGGGTTTTCCAGCAAGTTTCCTCTGAGTTTGGGAGAGAGGCCACGGTGAGTCCCTGCTGGGAGCTGGTCTCGGCAGGGAATACAGGCAAGGGAGCAAGGCGGTGGAGCAATGTAGCTTGGCTGCTGGCTGTGTTGTCATTAGATAATCCCTGGAACAAGAGCCTACTCGGAGTTCCATGAGCAGCAGCCAGCCTAGGTGAGCTGTCCCTGCCCTCACCACCCATCCACCCTTGGCAAAAGGCTGCCTTCCCCCATCTGCTGATAAAGGAAGTCCTGACCAGGTGGCTTCCACTTGCAGGGCCCTGTGCAGTTGGTGCAGTGAGGGGGAGGGGACAGGTCTGGTGTCCTGCTGGTATCCTCACACCTTGTGGCACCTATAGCAGTGCACCCTTGGTGCCCAGGAGCTACAGCTTCCCTTTTCTCTTGAGCTGTGATCCAGGTACAAAGAACACTCTCTAAAGTTTCCTTCTCCATCATAGATGTGCTTACTGTCTGCATGGAGGAAGGCATGCTGTTTGGCTAGATTTTGTCTCTGTCTGCAGCCACTTGCTTAACTGCTCCCCATTGCTACATATTCCTGTAAAATCAGGACAGTTCTGACTGACTCTCTGAAGTGATAGAGATTGGTCACAGATAGAGAGACCGGTTGGGATGTGTACAGGTTGACCTGGGAAACCTCTCAAGTATCTGTCTGGTATGTCTTGTTCATGACTTCAAGAGTAAGCCAGTGTCCAGATCAAAGCCAGGAAAAAATCTTTGTTCTGGTCAGGTAGGGAAGAATTGTGGGCATCTGATTTGGTCCCCCAGGATTTCATCTGGCAGATATAGTCCTGCTATTGCAAGAAGCTGGGAACTGGCAGTCCTGTGCTTACGGGCTTTTGTTTGGAGAAGTTCCCATCAGTTATAGGTGCTGGGAAGCATTTTCTTGGGACAGAAAAGGGGCAAAGTTTGCATATAATAAACAGAAAGACGCCTCCTTATTGACCACAGGCAGGCTTCTGTCCTGCCAATTAATATCTGAATTATTGAGTAATCTCTAATGGTCACAACAGTGCCAGACATACTGAGAAAAGATCAGAGCAGAAGGATGGAGCACTTAAAGCTCCACTGGAGCTCTGAGGCCATGGGAAGCAGCAGAGGAAGGTCAAAGACTGTTTTACTCAGTGCCTGCACAAGGTGTGAGCAAATAAGAAAACCTTAAGAAACAGTTGGGCTTCTTACACTGGCTGCCTCTGATGTATGTGATAGGTTTGGTAGTTTTAGGGGAGGAGAAAGGAAAAGAGGAGTGTAGCCATCTCCTTAGAGGAGACCAGCCCATGGCTGGAACTGAAAACAAGGACTGCTGGAGAGCCAGAACTAACCCTGGCTGTGCCAAGCAACACAGAGCATCCCCTCCAAAAGCATGGCTATGGCTCGGTGAACAGTGTCCTGAAATGGTTTGCAGACCTGGGAATCCATGGCACAGAAAGAAAAGGAGCAAGGACCTGCAGAGCAAGGTGTGGGGGTAAAGGATGACTGCACACAGACCTGCAGGCCCTAGGCAAGCCATGCAAGCCTCAAAAATCTTAACATGGCTGGAGATGGCTGATGCCATAATATGATAATGCATGAGACTGACTAGAGTTCCGTGGGTCTGTGGTAGAGCAGTCTGCAAGAAAGAGATTCAGACTGATGGCTTCTGATGGCTATCATTGCCAGTACAATGGAGGAATGCAAAAAATGGAAAACTATCCTGCTTATTCTGAAAAAGACCTCAAAAAGGGCCTAAACTGGCTCAGGAAGCAGCCACAGAACTCATCTCTCAGAAGCTCTGCTATCACAGTTTGAAGAACCCTTCCATTGCAAAGGGCTGCAGAACCACTAGTGATGTGAAAGTACAGTGTCATGTGTGTAAAAACAGACACAGATTACAGAGGTGTATATGTTTGTCTGTGTAAACATGTGCAGGTTTGTACATGTATGGATGCCACGCAGGAATCTCTTGCAAAGAGCCTGAGGCTCCAAACAGCTCTGGAATTACTGACAGCCCCAGAAGGGACATGCTCTGTGACCCTGGAGTGAGGGCACTGCAAAATGGGAGCCCCTGACACACGTAGCCAAGGGCAGAGCAGCCCAATGTAAATTGAAGCCAGCACTGCCTGGCCAAAACTAACATGCTCCTTGCTGCCTAATCTGTGAGGACTCATCCCAGAGAGTCCTGAAAAAGTCTCAAGCTGTGGTACACACGTGTGGAGGGCAGGGCAGCACCTCGCTTGCATTAACAGTATCATCACGTGTTACCTAGGCAAGGGTGTGCTTTTGTCACCTTTATCACCAGGGCGTGAGTGGTTACTGGAAAGCTCTCTTATCCTAGAGTACAGAATCTAAAGGGAAGCAGTTGGATTGCTTCCTCAGCCTTTCTGGCTTTGGCACACGTAACTGAGCTCCCCAAATATTGCTTTAGCAGAGTTGGACACAGAGCAGAACAAGGAGGGTGTCTCTCTTGCACTGTGCTGTGACACCAAGCCCAGTTTCACATAGTTCAGCATAAAGGAAGAACAGCAGCAAAAGCATCCTTGAGATTTGGCCAAAATCCACTTGACAGGGAAATTCAGCTGCCAATTCTGCTGGGACGTCAGGCCAGCATGCTTAAGGTCAGATTTCTGTCAGAGGTGTCTCTGTTGGCTGCAAAGTGATTCTCACATTAATTCTGATGCACCTCCACCTTGTGCAGCACTGCCAAGACTATGGAATTTTTCCTCACGGAAACTATAAAGCTGGGAACATCCTTGAGCATGGAAATGGCATTCCTCATGTGGCAGAATGGACGGGCAAATTCTCTTGCTACAGAGAGCTGGAGAGTCTGGGGCAAAGCATCATGCTGGTCCCTGATGGCAGTCTTGCTCCAGCTGTGCCCTCCTGCCCCAGCTCCAAGTCTGCATCCTGGCCATACTGTCCCTGCAATTTAAGGTTGGTTTAGCCAGCAAGGAACAGCCAGAGTGTGCTTGATCTTAAACATAAGTCGGTGTTGTTTGTAGAAGAGGAGGTCATACTGGATCCAAAGAGTGGAAGAAAGATCTGGTCTGAGGTTTACCACCTTAATGTAACTCAGGGTCAGTCAGAGCCATGAATGCACAGAGGTTAAGTGAGGAACAGTGGAAAAGGTAAAGCCACAAATATCCCCATATGAAGGCCAGAAAGGGAACATTCTGCTCAGTTGTCTGGACAGAGGTTTATGACTGTTTCCTATGCAGCTCAGTGGCGTTATCCACTGTGAAAAATCATTGGCCGTGGAGATATCTGATAAGAACTGAGCTGGCATCAGTTGGGAGAACAAAATGTCAAGAATGCATCAGGCTGCACCCCCACTTTTACCAGCAGGCAGGGCATCAGTCTGGGAACACTGTGCTGCTTGCCCTTATCTCTAATTGTCCTGCTTGCCTAGCTTATTTACTGCCTCCTAATGAGTGCAAATATAATGTTTTGAGATTTGATCTTCTCCTAAGAGCCCCTTCTCTTACTGCCTCTTGCCCCCTGTTCTGTGTTCCCTAATGCATGGCCTTGGATGGTGATGGGAGGTTTAGGGAGCTGGGAATGATGTGACTACAGAAGAATACCTCTGATTTGGCTAGCTCTGCACTCCTGTGCCAAGGGTGACATAGCTTTCCCCACAGACCACCAAAAATTTGTAGCAAAATCTATCTGCTCCCAAGTGCTTTATGATGAAGGAAAGCAAAAATCCCCTTTCTCACTTATTTTGTTAAGAAAGGGGATGAGAGCTGTGGGTTGCTGAACAGTCTCAGTCTACACAACTGTTCAGGATACACTGGTGATGTCCAACCAGCTGTCAGGGACAGACAGCAGGAAGAGAAACAGCTTCAAGGGGAACCAATGGACTGAGGTGGGTCACACTGCACAGGGCTCAAGGGCTTTTCTTCTCCTGCCCATGCCACATCCCCTTCCATCAAACCTACCCCTCTGACCATGCCCTCCTGGGAGTGTGTGACTCTCATCTCACCTCTGTGGGACTGGAGAGTTGTGCTACCACCACACTCAGTGGGTGCAGAAACTCATCCCATGGACCTTGAAGAGCTGTTTATATAACACTTGCACAACACATCACATCTGAGGACACTCTTGTTCCTCAGCAAGGTGGGATAGGCCTTGTTAGGGTGGGATCACAGATGTCAGCCTGAAATTCAGAGAGAGACTGACCTCCCTTCCCCTGCTCAAGGTTTGATATGTGTGAAGCTGTGGAAGAAAATGCTTTTCTTTACTCCTTCCTTCCTCAAGCTTGACACTAGCAGGGTGTCTTTCTCAAAGCTGGCTTGGGAGGCTTTGTTTCCCTCATCCCTTGTGAACCATCACATACTTATGGCCCCACAAAACATGTCCTAAATTGCTCCCCACGTCTGCTGGAAATTCAGTTAATTTCCATGAAATCTTGGGCATATATATATGTGTGTGTGTGTGTGTGTGTGCACATATATGTGTGCTGTTGAGTGCAGGGCACAAGCCCTGTCCCTGGCGGCTGCAGCACCCTTCCCAGGCTGCTGCTGGAGAATATCCAGAGCCAGCTCCCTACTCTCATGTAGGGCACAGCTGGGATGCTGAGGTGCTGGGGCTCAAGCCCCAGGGACACCTGGGGAGCAATAGCATTGCTGAGCTCTCCCTAGATAGCAGAACAAGCCTATTCAAGCCTGAAAGGTGGTCAGGCAAAAGAGTATTTATGTGGCTGTATTTATACAGCTGTAGCTGTAAGACATCTGCGGTCATATATATTTAAACAACTAGATCTTGCCTGACTGTTCAGATGTTAATATTCCACTGATATGAGTGAAGACAGGACAATCCTTAAGGATAATATGAACCAGAAAGCCCTAACATGGCTGTTACCTAACACATGTATGTGTTTTGAGAAGGTGGGTTCATGTGTGTTGGCTGAGGATCCAGCAACCACATGCATGCAGCAGTGTGAGTGAGGAGCTTTGCGTGAGGGGGCAACTCGAAGATAAAGCATGGAGAGGAGGAAGAGTTCCTTAGGGCTTCCAAATTTGGTAGTAATTTGGGGATTTCACATGCGGGCATGAGAAGGCACCCTGCTGACACCAGTGCAAGTTCCTTGATTCCAGTAATGACGCATAGGGGTTTGAAGATGTTGATGACTTCAGACAGCTGATTACAAAACCACACTGAAATCCAGAATAAAAAAGAGGAAGGACTGGGCAAACTGTAGCGATCTGACTGCTTCCAGAGGAGGTAGTGAGGTTCCTGCCCTGACTACTCTGTTTGTGACAAAAATAGACCTTCCCCAGCAGATCCTGAGGGTGATCATCCCAGTATTAAGTTTTCTTTCCTATCATACCTTCATTATTTCCAGGTGATCACACTGTTTCCACTAACTTGTGCTGGATGCCAGCAGTGCTGCTGAGCTTTTCCTGACCCCTAGTCTGTGGTAACAAGAAGACTCTGCCGGAAGCCTTCAAGTGGCATCTGTTGCTTTGGGAGCGATTCATCCAAGATGGTCAATTTTCACTGCAGAGGAGAAAGAAGGTCATTCGGAAACGTTCTCTCCAAGGAAAAACACTCTTCATTTCTATTTTAATCCCTCTGGGGATTAATTGCCTCCTAAAAAAACCCTGGAAGAGCAGAGAAGTAAGGGCATGCAGGCACGCACGTGTGATAAGGAGGAGGCTGGGGACAACCGTGTTTCAGACTGGCTGTTGCACAGATTTGCTTTTAGAAAGCATTCTCTACAAGGTAAAACACCCCAAAAAACCAAGGAACAGAAAGGTTGTTCCTGCATAATAAGCTGTAGTTAAAATTGAAAACAAAAGGGGAAAGTATCCTAACTGGAGAGAAAAACTCCAGCTGCCTGCTAAGCACCCCCTTCCCCCTTTCCTCTACCCATAGGCCCAGCTTTGTCTGCTGGAGCAGCACTGAGCTGTGGGAAGACTATTCCCAGCTGTTTCAGGTTGCAGCTTGATGATGTGGTAAACCTCACGGTAGGACTCCTGCCATCAGGTCAAACACACTCTGGCCATGCCATACACAAGGCAGGTAAGTATAAACTTGTTTGTTCAAAATATTTAGTGAATTTTTGAGACAATAATTGATGCAGAAATGAGCTCTGTTACTGTGCTTCAGCCAGAGCAGAGTTATAGGGATGGGTAACATAGGTGGACATCTGTTAGATGAAAATAATCAGATCCTCACCACTAAATACAACATATCACTGAAGATATGCGTGGATAGAATGGCAGGTGTTGTATGAATGAAGGGTTTCAGGAGGTTATTTGAAAGCCAAGTCACCAAGGGGTGGCACAACTTAGCTGGGTCGATTTTTCCAGGCAAGGGTCACAACCAGAAGCTTCTTTGGCCAGTGCTGTTGTTGAGCAGTGTAGAGCTGCATCCTCCATAACAGTGCTCCTGTTGACTTCTTGGCTGTCTCCCCATCAGGCTCAGAACTGTTTCGTTGTGAAACCCGAGAGCAGTATCCTATGTCTGGCAGGTATGAAGACCAAAGTAAATAAGCCTCAGTAGAAAACACACTTGCTGGGGAGAGAACGGGTGTTAGATTTCATAATTCACCTTGGGACTCATTCATTGAAGGCAGCTCTAAGCCCATTAGCACTAACATTTATTTTTAGCTCTGATTCCTGTCAGCTGCAGGTCCCAGTCCATGCATGTGACATGCTGTCAAGGATCCCCTTCTTCCCCCCCTTTAACAGTTAAAAAACTACTGTGAGTTTTTTTTCTGCTGGCTCTTCAGCCTCCTCTCTGCAGTGGTGAGGGGAGAAGCTGAGCTGCTCTGCCTGCAGACAGGTTTCCCATTCCTCATGGCTGACAAATTTCTAACCATCCCTCACTTTCTGGCTTGTTTCTGTGCATCAGGGATCCAATTCAGCAAGTGCACAGGACATGTGGGCGCAGGTTGGACAAACCTCTGGGAGGTGACACCAACCTTCCCAGGCATGCTTAGGTAGCACATCTCTTTTCCAGCTATAGTGGGAAAGTTCTGATGGCATTTCACTGGAGAGTTTTTCAGTATCTCCTTCCTGATCAGACCTCCCCTCTGGGCTGTTTGAACCAGCTGTTTGCCTGACAGCAGCACAGGCCTCCCAGAAGAAGAGGGAAAATTTTGTGTACCGTGTGGGAAATCTGGGGCCTTCTGAAGTGAAAGGAAGCGTTGAAACACAGGATCTTATGGCTGCTGTTCCCAGAGCTGGGCAAACTAGACATTTACCAGACTTCTGAAGAGGCAGAGGACTCAAAGGTTAACACAAACGAAGATATTATCATGCTTGGGAAGCCAGATGAAAGAAGCAGGGAGATGCATGATCTCATGGGAGGAAAGATGAGTGTGATGAGAGGGATTTCTGTCATTCCATATAGGAAGCAAAACTTTCCATAGATACAGACCTTCTGCCATTCTTTTGATCAGCAAAACTCAGGAGCCCAGAGGTTCTTAGGATGGCACATGGAGTGATGGGGAGAGAGGACAGCTGCAGAGGCTGGAGGTGAGGGACAGGAACACAGCAAGATCTGAAGCAAGTGCAGGCAGGATGAGAAAGCCTGCAACGGAACTGTGGGAGAGCACGGAAGGAGCCCCAAGCATTGGCAGTTTAGGAGCTGATGGAGTATGAAGTTGAGTGTAAGCTATGGCAGGTCCCTGGGAGGTATGTTCAAAGCCAGGCTCCTGGGGAGCCTATCCAAAAGGCTTTACTGAATATATTTGTTTATACATTTCCACCTAATTGGTGTTAATCTTCTTTCTGCTTTGGCTAATCAGCTGGTTCAGAGGCCTAATGGGTTAGAAGGGGGTGTTTTGCCCTCCACCTATTTTCAAGCGATGGATTCAGGGGCGAGCGAGCGCTGTGGAGGGGCTTAGGGCTGCCTGCTGTCAAGTGTAGCAGAAAAGTGCTTCATCCTTTAAGGAACAGTGCTGGGGAGCAGATCCCCCAGAGGGACTAGTGCCCTTTCTTGCTAATTGGTGGGTCTCAGGAAAATAAAAGATTACAGGGGAAAAAAAACACCTCTGCAAGAGCCTAGTGCTAAGAGAGGTGACTGCGCTGTAGAGGTCTGCTGAGGCTCCCAAATCCTGGTGGGTACCACTCCCAGCTGGTCCTGTATCCTGCCCTTTTCCTTCTGACTTGGACCCCCACCTCCAACAAAGGATACGTATGAGTTAGGCCCACATGTCTGGTGTCCATCCATCCCCTGTGAACTTTGTCTTCTGGGTGCCCTTCTGTGCCCATCTGCTCAGGGACTGCTGCTATTTCAGGTCCCTTTGCTGGCCACGTGAAGGTGAGTCACGGGCACCTCATGAAAAATCTTGTCATTTTAGATTAAAGGAGACGCTGTTGCCACCAGCACATCCTGCCCTTTGAGGGTGGAAAAAAAGCCAGGATGAGCTCAGCCATATGACGACAGATTGCGCTAAGGGGAACCTGCTGTAAATGCTGTCTCTAATTACTGCATGTTACTTAGCCTGTGAATATTGAACAACATCTAGGGCCAGTATAAAACATCTTGTGTTGCCTTCACCACCACCCCAGCCCTAGTTACCTGCTCCCTTCTCTAAGCATGGGAGCCCCAGTCACCCATCTCAGCTCCCTCAGTCCCTTATCGAGACAAGGATGTTCAAGCTGTCACAATGGGGTGAAGCTTTCCTTTAACAATAAAGGAAATAACTTTAACAGTGCTTGCTCCAGACTTGGCTTCAGAGTATGGACTGATGAGTCACAGCATGAAATGAAAGAAATGCTAGACTGGTGTGAGATATCTGGGTGAGGTGTTACTCCTGAGCAGCATCAATCGCCAAAAAGTGTTCCTGCAAGATGTGGTTGGACTTGGCTGCAAAGGAGCCTCAGCTACACTCACTAGAGCATGGGGACAGCCCAGCAAGGAGCACTGTGAGCTCCCAGGGAACAGATTCAGCTTTGGCACACAGATGCTCAGAGACATGGAACCCCAGTCCTCCCTGCCAATATTCAGATCTCAGTTCAACCAGGCCACCAGCACCTGACCATGCTTTCAAAATGGCTGCATTCTAAGCAGGCAGCTGGACCTTCAGAGGTCCCTCCTCACCTGTATCTTTTACAGGAGCAAGCAGCCCATTGCTAAGGCTGTTTAAAGCTGAAATGACCGGGAAAGTAACAGGGCCCCCCCTTTTTTTTTTTTCCTGTATCAGTCAAGCAACAGTGATTTTGCAACTTCACTGCAGTGGGACTCAAGCACTAATCAAAAAGTTCAAGGAAGGGTCATGCTTGGGTAAAGGAAGTGTCACGCCTGGGTGGATGGAGTGGCATTTCTGTGTCATTCCTCAGTCATCATGAGATCCAGTAAAATGCATTTCACCCTCTTCCTTAGTGCAGGTCCTCATTTCCCCTTCCCAACTAGGACCAGTTCAAGCCCAGTTGTATCAACTCAACTGTTAGCATGGGCAGACTCCAACACTTGGAAGACTTTATTATTACTTTTAATTATCTCCAACTGGGGGTTCCACAACAGAGTATCCAAGACAAAGTAAAACAGTTGCAACCCTCAGCCTCTTTTTTCCCCTCCTTGTGCTCTCTTTGCTATTTGAGTTTTTATTGTTCAGTACCTGAGGTAAGTGACCCAGCTATCAAATACCACCTTAAAAAAACAAAAGGTAATGAGGAAGGAGGGATGATAACATGGAGTTTTAATTGCAGAGCCTTTCAGTGTTGTGGTTTAGTGGTCCTTTGCAGAGGTAGACACGTATCTAAGAGGGACAGAGACGAGTAGTTCAGGAATAGGACCAAGGGCTTGAAGCATCTCCAGATATCTTTAGCACAACAGCAGTAGGAGCAATGAATACTTAGGACTTCATGGTGACTCTCCACATGCAAAGGGCCAGCTCTCTCATCAAATTCTCACAGAAAGCAAGCCATACAGCTAGTAACAGTAAATTAAAACATACAGAAAATGGTTAGATAGTCAGAGGGAAGCAGAAGGACTCACTTCAGCCCACAGAGACAGCCTGGACCCCAGACAACAGCAAGGCCTTCCTCAAAAGCAGAGGATGTAGATTCCATGATCATGCTCTGCCCTCACTCCACAGCAGGCACAAGCTAGTATCAGGATACAAGTGCCACGGTGGAACAAGTGTGTGCACGCACAGAGGACACTGGGAAACACTATCCCTTGCTTGGCATAACAAGCAGGAAAATCAGTGTCAGAATTTTGAGAGAATAAGTCTGCTTTGATCCAAGTGCCATTCGGTGGAAGCCTGTTCTCATTCTGAAACCAGCAAAGTCAGAGCCTCTTAAAGCAGGCCAGGTCTTCTTTCCACTCAACACTACATTTGTACAAAGTAGCCAAGATATACAGTTAGAGGCCAGACACATTCCTGAGCTTGAGGCTTTGAGATGCAAGTCCTTGCAAGCAGTTTGTCACATTAAGCACTGAGCTACAGAGTAAAATGCACTTTTACACATGCTGTTGTCTGCAAGTCAAGCAGCTCTGCTTCCATACTACAGAAATGGGAACCCAGGGACTAACCCTTACACTGACCACCACACCCTAAGCCAGGTGGGGGAGGCTGCCCTGAACCAGTTTTTGCCTTGAGAAAAACATCCACCTAAGACCATGTGGGGGCATCCTCTTATAATCCATCTTTATTTGTAAAAATCCACATATAAAATCTTCAATCTCCTTTTACAAAAACATAAAGGCACATAAAACTACTTAAACTCTCAACCCCCTGGACTGATGGTCGGACACTCCCCCCACCCCAACCTCCCCCTTTGCTTTCTCCTCCAGTCCATGTTTCTTCATGTTTCCTTTAGTTTCAGCTCAGTCATGCCCAGGCACGGTTCTGCTCTTGCAAAGATGAAATATGCACACAGGGGAGATGGTGGAGAGGTGGCATGGGCTGTGCGTGGAATGTTTTACAGGCGCTTTTTAGTAGTAGGTCTCTCTTTCCACCCAGCCTAAAGGAAAAGGAGGAAGAAAGCAGAGTTAGTCTTAAGGCAGACCAAGTACAAGGTTCATGAGAGCTGCTTTTAGGCTCTGAAAACTTGCAGTGTAGCACCTGAACTAGTAAGTGACCTGTCACAATGGAAAAAGCTCATCAGATTGTTGATGTTCTGCAGCTTTCAGGACCTCTTCCAGCTTTCTAGAACTATCCAAGCATTAATAAGTCTTTTCCACATATTTCAGTGCATTGGCACTTTCATATACTGGGAGAGAATGCAGGAACAGCAAAAAGTCCTTAATTTGAACTGACTGCACTATTAATGCTGAGGAAGGGAAAGCACAGCAAAATACACCTCAGCACAGTGCTCAGAGGTCCTTGAGTTTTGTCAAGGCTTCTAGAGAACACAGCAGCATGAAGAGGTAGGGAAGGAAATACACAGATGAGCAGCATATTCTTACCACCAGGGTTGCGTCTGATAATGAGCTTTCTGACTTCATCATACACAAATATGAGGAGGGAGTATGGGAAGGCGCAGAACCACCAAGTGGGCCTGTTTGGGAGAGAAGACAGTGAGAACACACTCTGCAGAGATGCTCTTTGCCTACCAGAGCTCTGACTTGACAGCACATACAAGTGCAGGAAGGCTGGCATGTTCCAGCTTGCCAGTGTGACAGCTCCCACATGGCTTGTGGTTCAGTCAAGAACCCTCCAAGCCAAGAATTACCACCAGGTTTTCTGTTGCAATAGGTCAATCCACTTTTGGATATTAATTCCAACACAAGGTGTGTCATACCACCTTTGCTCATCTCCATACCAGCCCCATCCCACCTATTAATCCAGCAGTATTTCCTCTAAGTACACATAACCTTTGTGCCCCCACAGCCTTGCTCACTGGAACTGCATTGTTTCCCTTATGATTTTCACATGCTAACATCCAGCTGCTGCAGGCACTGGGCAGAGCCTATCTTTCTTGGTCAGAAATGCTCACACTTCAGACAATACTTCTAAATGGAACACAAGATGTACCAGGACCTTTTTGCCATGAAAATTTCATGACATTTAAACCACAGGACTGTTCAAAGTTTAAGACTAAACTCCACCATGAAATGTTGCAATACTGTTGAGCAAGCTTGAGATGCTGGCACCCTCCCAACTGCTAGGAAAGTTATTATGCATCAACTGGTCATCTGCATCTACATAGTGTCTTTCAAAAGACTACTACTTGGGCTGTTTCTGAGAGAGGTAGGAAAAGGCACAAGGTGTCATCAGCAGTTCTTTAGTACAGAAGAGTTATCTGGCCTATGATTTAGAGCATTTCAACTGGCTGTCTTTGGAGGTGCAGTCCCTCACCCATAAAAGTACTCCATGAAATTAAGTAAAAGGGGAGCTGTACTAGAGCACAGTGGTACTGAAGCCGCTACTTTTAGTGGGGCACTGAGCTATGGGCTCCCCATAAACACTCCATACAGAGTGAAGGAAACCCTTCAGCAAAGGATCACTCACACCCTCCAGACTGAACTCTTCTGGGTTAAGGCCAGTTTCATCCTCCACAAGCTCACAACTACTTTTGACCATTTCCCCACCTAAGCACTATTGTTCTGTGGCACAGTCTACTCAGAAAAAGCATTAATGCAACTTACTTCAGAGGATACATCCTTAGAGCAACATCCATCCCAGGGCAGTAGGACAGGAAGGCAGCCAGAGCAGTCTCCTCAAAGAGACCAAATATCAAGATCTTGTTCCTAGAAGAAACAAAAAACACTTAGGGACAAAGTGCCTTCAGAGATGAGATCCTAAAAAAACCCTAGTTGCCACATGGGAGTGAATGGAAACAGACATTCCCGTCTAGCCCAGAAGTTTATCAGGTGGGGACTATCAGGCCACCCAAGGTGACTGCACAGTTGTCATGAGAGTCTTTATGTCTCTAGTCAGAGATACACCAGTTCACAACTAAGTCAACCAGCAATTGCTTTCATCACAAATTCAGACACAGGCTGGGGGTCATGCCACCAGATCCCCTGACGTATGAGATCAGGAGATCAAAGCCGTGTGCTGGAGCATTCAGTGTCCTTTGAGGTGGGCTAGCTCCCACAGACAAGGCCAGCACAAGCCAGCATTTCTTTGTCTCAACCTGATGATTGCAGCAAGTACTACACAAAAAAGAGCACCCAGTCCTTTTTTATCCATTACCAAGGCACTAGACTGTTCAAGACTTATGATGCCCAGACACTGCTGGGATGAAGAACTAGAATGCTATGTGCTGGACAACACACAGAGTCCAATTCTAAATGTTCCATGGACAGCCTGACTTACTTCATTCCCTGCTGGAACACAGAGTTTCTTCTGGTCTTACAAATAATCAAGTCTGCCCACTGTACAACCACGATGCTGACAAAGAAGGCTGTATGGCAAGTGAACTCCACTATTTTCCTCTGTTCGTAGGTCTAGGAAGCAAAGCAGAGAGCATTCATTCAGATATACTGCATTTGCTCTCTGGTGCTCACACCAAGTTCAGCAGGCATTAGTATTTTGGCTGCCAACCTCTAAGCTGTGCCTCAAAACTTACCCACTGCTGCCCATAGCTGTCTTCCACATCGTTAATCCATCGGTCATCCCACTGAACTCTGATGCCTAGCAAGCCAGAAGGCCACCACCCATTCTCTGCCATGATTACAAAATAGGTGAAGAAACCTCCAAGGGCCTGGATCATACCTAAACAGATAAGAAAGGATGATAAAACTGATGAAGCTACTGTGGAGATCAATTATAACAGAGAGCAGTTTGCAAGAAACCCCAACTACCTTAAAAATTACTCCTCATGAGGCTTGGTGTCTCAAGCAGTAGCTACAGAAGTAATTCACACTAACATCAAATTCAGCTGCAACCCTTTTGCTAAGCAGCTTCTGCTCCCAACTTTGTACAGAGTTACTTCTGTTCTGCCCTGTGCTGTGATGGCACTGTACTCAAGGACACAAGATAAAACTCCCTTTGTATTCTCATTAAGCCTTGCCCACCCCCAACCCTTGTAAAATACAGTCAAGAAGGTTCCCAAGGTCTGCTGCAATTAAGCATGAGCTCCCGTCCTGTGAACTGGGCACGTCGCTGTAGCTGCCTTTAATCAAGGCTCCTAATACTGTGTGTTTAGGGATATGCTGGAGAGAATCCTTTACTTCTAATTAAACTAACAATGGGATCTATGTTCTTGCTGAACAAGTCTGAACCAGAGGAGAGCTGGTTGTCAGCCAGTTCCTTTACAGCACTGTGCAATTAAACAAAATTACTGTGAAAGCGATTCAATGGATCAAGCTGCACAAGCCACCGCTATAAGCCATAGGGGAAGAATCATGGCAAGTTCTTAACAGCCTGAGGTTCTGGTTTACACACCCCAAACCTCAACCCTACCAAAATAAGCAGAGCAGTCACTGACTCAGGATGGTGTACAACCCCTGCAACCACTGAGTTCAAATTGGTGCCAGGGAAAACAGAGCAGCTTACCAATCTGCCCATAGGCCATGCTGATCAGCCGTTCATTCACCAGCTTGTCTGTTTTGGGATTTCTGGGCTGTCTCTTCATGATGTCGCTCTCTGCTTGCTCATAGGCCAGGGAGATTGCAGGGACCTTTGGAGGTGGCAGGACTGCTGTTAGAACTATTTCAATTTTCCACTGTATACAGCTTTCCCTGCCCCATGTTTTGAGAAACAGCACTGCCCAAAAGCCCTAGCTGTAGTATTCAGAACAGATCTTACCCCCTCCCCATCCCCAGTTTGTCCTTATATGGAACTGAAGAACCCTCAGACTCAAGAAAGCCATGAGATGGGGAGTGTGGATTAAGAGAACACCAGATGGTTGCTTATTTTAAATGCGAGCACTAGAAAAAACTGTATTTAAGCATTTTCCTTCCATTTTCCCTTTCTTTAGGATATCTAAGAACACCCACATTTCTTCTTGAGACAAAAAAAGATATTCACCATGTCAGTGCCCAAGTCAATGCAGAGGATGGTGACTGTTCCCAGTGGAAGGGGTATGTTTGCAATGATGAAGATCAGGAACGGTGTGATTTCAGGAATGTTACTGGTCAAGGTGTAAGCAATAGACTTCTTCAGGTTATCAAAGATCAGACGCCCTGGGGCAAGGAAGAGAGAAGAAGGTAACTCTCACTTATCAACAGAAGGCAGCCAAATAGTTCATAGGCAGGTTCAGTGCTAACACTGGAAAGCAAAATGCTAGTGCAGCAAATTAAGGAGTTCTCTTGCATGTAAGGGTGTGCACAGCATCACCTAAACAGGATAATGTTTTTGGCCACAGCAATCAGGGCTCACTGCATACAGCAGTAGGATACTAAGCTCTGACTGCTGGAGATCAAGAGCCCCTGGAGGTACCCTCTGTTCTGCTCCTCTTTGAGAGCTATTTCTCCATCAGGGAGGAAAATGTGTCAGACTCAGCTGGCAAAGATGACTGTAGGGTCACATGTTAGGCAAAAGGACAAAGTAGCTTTTGTTACTCAGCTTCTTCCTACTGTTATCCATCCCAAAGGATCATGCTAAAGCCATAGAAAGGAGTAAGACTTTGAAGGGAAAGGGAAAGCACTGCTCTCCTTGAAAACATTTGTCACAGAGACAAGCTCAAATAGAAGAGAGGCCTCCAGATGCCACTATTTCAGAGGGAATCAGTAAGTAACATTGCTGAAGCATGTTACTTCATCACTATTGCACCCAAGTTATAAACTCACCTTCTTCAACCCCAGTGACAATGGAGGCAAAATTGTCATCCAGCAGAATCATGTCAGCTGCCTGCTTGGAGACATCTGAGCCAGCAATACCCATAGCAACACCAATGTCAGCCTTCTTCAGGGCAGGGGAATCATTCACACCATCGCCTGTGACTGCTACAATGGCACCCTAGTCACAGTGAGGAAGAGCAAGACTGAAATCATCATGTGAGATGTTTTGAGCAGAAAAGCCTTCTCCTATCTTTCAGGAGATGAAGCACAAAAACCAATTCCACTTTTCCGTAGAGATACCTGAGTTCCTCCTTGTCCTCCCCTCACCCTTTCCCTGATCAGGCTCATCAGAGAACCATGCTGCTCTCTCCAAAGGAGATGCTAGACAACATATAAACATGTTGAATCCTCCTCTCCCAAGCACACACAGAGCATTTAGGAATTAAGTGTGCTAACACACAGGATCAGAAGAAAGCCTCAGTACAAACTGAAGATGTTTTCCTGCCAGACTCTTATATTTATGTATTGTAGAGCATCCTGACATCAGCACCTGAAGGCTGCTCACAGACTGAGATCTAGTCTGGCCCTTTACGTGAGGTCACTGAGAAAACAGCCCTGCCATTTCAGAAGCAGAACTAGCTGACAGTTTATATATATATGTCTGGGGATTTCTCCAATATGACATCCCTCTTTTTACCTGTCGCTGACAGCCTTCCACAATTATAAGCTTCTGCTGAGGAGATGTCCTGGCAAAGACAATTTCTGTATGATGAAGCAGGATGTCATCCAGTTGCTCACTAGTCATGTCCTTCAAATCTGAGCCATGAACAACACAAGCTTTGGCATCCCTACAAACAAGAGACAGTATGTTTTACTTCACAAGAAATTTCTCAATAGCTGTATTTTCCCCATAAAACTATGGCTCTTCAGTGCTCTTGGGAAAGAGCAACTCCTGCTGTGACTAAACACTAATCCAGCAAACCTCTCCACAGAAGTCTGATGCTCAAAATTTAAAAGGTAGATGGGGAACACAAAAAAAAAAAAAATACATGAAGACAACAAAGACAACAGAGCCAAATAACTGACAAAAAGCCTCACAAGAAAACCAATTCTTTCTATAGCTTTCTAAAGTGCATCAAGGCAAAGATTAGCTGTTTCCACAGCTCTTGGCCTCTCTGCAAAAAAGGAATCCCAGTTAGCTTCCAACACTGCAAGAGATGCTGCGGTCTTCTGCAGTCAATCCTTTTGGTGATCTCCATGTGGCCCTTCAAAGAGAGCGCTCACACTATGCCAGTTCAGACTAATTTACACCCTTTGGCAACAAAAGTACACAACGTTATATTTAGACTGGTTTGGTACCCTGCATGCTACAGCAAAATACCATCTCTCTAATCCAGCATACCATCCCTTATAGGTCTAGGAGACTATCCACACAGCTCTTGACATCACCCAGTTTAGACAGAGAAATTCCTTCCCCACCCTTAGAGCCAGCTGCCGAACTGCTCAGTCACACAGCCCAGTGATTCCCAGCCCACATTGCTAGGTTGTGAAGTTACCCTCAAACTAAAGAAGAAGGAAAAAAAAAGGAATTCAGTCACAGTACTTGTCTTTCCCAAGAAATTTAATTTCACTGGGTGTCTCTATTCACAGTTCATAAGCTACATGGCTATCCTCCAGCCCAAACACAGGCTGGGTCAAGCTAAGCAATGCAGACAGCTCAGCCATTCTGCAAACAGCCCACTTATGCCAAAGCACATTTTCTGAGGATGCCTCAGTTCTGCACTAGACTATGAAGGCAAACATTAACCCTTAAGAGGAAGGGGTTCCAGTTTTACATTTTTTCTGCTTGTAGCTATGGACTAGTGTCAACTCCTCTAGCCAGCCTAAGTCCTGCTCCCTTTGCCCACCTACAATCTTACTCTTAACTACTTCCCATACACCAGAGATACACATGTAAGACAGCCATGTGCATTCTTCACATAATTTAAGATCATTAAAGAGCCACAAAACGCTGAGCTAAGCAAATGCCAAGTTTTTCATGTCCAGGGAGAGATGTTGAAGGATTATCCAGGGCAAGGAGAGAGGCAACTGCTTAATTCTTTAAACAGTTCTGGCTTTCCCCACCAGTCATTACCTAGGGTTGACCTGACTGACAGGAATGTTGAGTCGAGCAGCAATATCTTCTACAGTTTCATTGCCCTCAGAGATGATGCCGACACCCTTGGCAATGGCTTTGGCTGTGATAGGATGGTCTCCAGTAACCATGATAACCTGAAATGCAAACAGACTGCCATGAAAGCCTTGCCTGTACTGCAGAGCAACACTGCCCAAAAGGCAGTGTCCTTTAGACTGAAAAGGCCATGTAGCATTTGTTCTACTAGTGAGCCCTGGCACAGAGCAAGTCTGAGGTACAGACAGTAACCTGCTACCAGTATGCAAGGGACTGAGGTGGACAGAAGACAAAGAAAATTGTTAACCCTGAGGAATGGAGTTGGTTCTCTTTCCAGCCTGTGCTTTGTTCTCTTGTCTTAGTACTGCTGGACAAGCAGAACACACCATAAGCCAAATCACATGCTCTGGGACACCACACTGTCAGCACCTGTCAGTGCCCTAGCAGTTTGGAGTTTAACTCATTTTTCAGTCCATTAACATACAATCATTTTTATTTAAGTTAGAAATTAAGCCTGAAGTAGTACTAGTTAAATCCTGAGTGATGCTTCATCCACTCACACCAATACAGAGAGTAAGGGAAGTCCTTTATAAGCCAAGGAATAGAGCGACGCAATTTTCAATCCAGGAATAAACTACCTTGATCCCAGCACTTCTGCATTTGCCAACAGCATCTGGCACAGCAGCACGAGGAGGGTCAATCATAGACATCAGTCCTACAAAGCAGAGTTTGTCTACGGGAAAGTTCAGGTCGTCTGTATCAAACTGGAAGCCTTCAGGGAACTGATCATCAGGCAGAGCCAAGTGACAGAATCCTGTAAACACACAAACCCCACGTTTACTCTGTGCCTGCATATCAGGAGGCACAGAGAGTGAACACTTATTGCTTCTTCAAACAGCTACACAAGAATAACAGGGCAGCGTCAGAGGTTTAGCCAGGGCAGGAGTCACGCTCATATTCTGATAATTAATAGCTGTTGCTAGGTGCCCAGACACTGCTTGGTTCACATGCAGTGGAGCAAATCTAATATCATGTGGTCCACAGAGACTGAAGGTCCCAAATGCTTTGCTGCATTTTGATCTTGGCGACTCAGATGCTGGGCGTGACAAGACCCTGAAGGCTGGCTTTTAGATTAAAGGTTAAAGGCAGGACTGTTCCTATACCAATTGCTAAAGTGACCTTGACTCAACATTACAGTTACACTGCAGGAGCAGAGTAACTCTCCACTTAATCTGTGGGGACTGCTTAGGAACACGAGGGACAAACTTTTTCCAATGTATTACAGCTGCTCTTCCTTACCTAACACTCTCTCCCCGAGGCCTCCCAATTCAAGGTAGGCATTCTGAAAAGCATCTTTCATTTCCTCATCCAGTGGCTGCTCTTTGCCATGAATAAGAATGGTGCTGCAGCGATCCAAGATTCTCTCTGGAGCTCCCTTCATCACCAGCAAGTAACGGGATTCTGACGGATTTGCATTTTTGTGGATAGACAGCTATGGGTGGAAGAAATGAAACTGTTTATAGGCACCCACTGTGAAGGTCACAAGTAATCAACAGCACTCAGTGTTTTGCAACTACAGTAGCTCAGGACTGTTCGTGATATTCTGTTCTAGTCTTCATTTATCCACACTTTAAAGAAGTTCACAAACTAAGGAATTTATGTGTTCTTTAACACCAACATATAATCATAGTGGCCTTTTTAGTATCCAAGTTGCACCTTTTAAGGTCATTTCCTAGTAGTTCTTTCCTATTTCCAGATTAAAGTTATTCAGCTCTCCATGCACTACTGCTATACAGGTCAGAAGCATGTCTGGTCTTTTGTTAGCAGCTGACAGTGTCAATTCAGCTTCAGAAGCTCTTACACAGTATAAACTAAGCATGGTCTGTTAACTTAAATTTATAATCCTGAGCAGCCTTCAAACAAGTAATAGCTACACACGTTTTTGGTGCCAAAACAAGTTTTGAGGCACACTGTGTGCAAATTCACACAAGTGCTCCACACAGCAGCACGCCTTCAAGAGGATACATGCTTACCTGGTACTTGTTGGTAGAGTTAAATGGTATTTCCACCACTTTGGGATACCTTTCTCTCATCTGCTTGACAGAACCACAGCACAATTCAATGCATTTCAGAAGTGCAGACTCGGAGGCATCTCCTGCCACTGCTCTCTAAGGAAAGAGACAACTATCAAAACATGCATCCCAGTGGACTCACCACAGATCAGGTATTTAAGGGAAAAAAAATAAAATTGTATTCATTTCAGCCCAGTCCCAGCTTCTACATAACGTGATATAGAAGCAAAGAATAAATAATTGTATTATCTAGTACTGACAAACACTGCACTTCAGAATGCCAGGCCTCCCAGCCTGAGAGAGCAGCAGTCTACAGGTGTCAAAGTCAAGAAACCCTTTTAAAGGGTAGAGAAAGTGAGATAACCAACTACAGTCAGCCTAAGTGAAGCTAGAGGGTAAACTTTCAGAACACTGCTGCAAGTTGCTTGCTGTGAAGATCAGCAAATGTGAGACAAAGACTGATGAAATGAACACAGAAACACCTGCAAGTGCTCTCCCACTCCAGTGTAAGATCAGCTTATTGAGCCTCTGGCACAGATTTGATCTGTCCATGCTTCCCCTACCCATAAAGTTAGCATGTCAGAGATTGGAGGTGGGGGTTCTCAGCCTTGGAGATCTGTGTGTGCTCCATGTTCTGTTGGAGTTTCCTTTGCTGCAATTGGAACCAAGTATTTCTTGCCCTTCTGGTCTCTTCATCTATGAGAATTTTATTTTTTTTCCCATTTCTATGCTGCTTTTTGGCATCTAAAGACTTCACAAAACTCCTCCCCTCCCCAGGCCTTCTTTAGACAGGAAGAACTCCAGCTCATTAACTTCAGGTCACATTTTGTAGACCTAAGACATAGTCAGAGGAGTGCTGGAGAAAAGTAGTTTCTTCCATCGTCTCTATTACCACAGCACCAGAACACCCTTGGGAAGAAGCAACATGACTAATATTTGACAGATTATAAGCACTGTATGATTAATTTCAGCCCTGGCTGGGTCACAGTTCAGAAGCAGGAATGTGAGCTGGTCTTATGCCAGCATTTGCACCAGCACTGAACCAGCAAAAGCTTAAAAAGACTTGCCAGTAAGAACAGACTGGCTAGGGACATTCTCCCAAAAATGCTGCTCTCCCAGCTCTGATGTCTGCCTCTCCCAGCACCAGGTGCTTGCAGCTTTAAGTGCACAAATGCCAGAGATAGCAATTCTTGGAACAGCCAGATATTGGGAAATGCCTAGGAAAGCCTTCTGGTCTTTCCTAGTCCTGTCTGAAGCATTTGACCTCCCAAAGAGAGTGCAGATGCCGGTGGGATGGCAGGCAGGCAGTCTGCTGTCATCAAGAAATGTCTTCCCAGTCTCATCTCTGCTGCCCATAGCACACCTCATCTAAGAGTGCTGGACTGCAGAAAAGATTGAAAGTGGCAGATACCTCTACTCTGCAAGTTCCTGTGACCTGTAATCTCACTATCATTATGAGAGAATGGTGGTGAGGAACAGGACAAAACTTTCTTTTAGGAACTCACCTTAAGAATTGGTACATTTTCCTGGTTGGCCTGAAACACAGCACGGTTACAGAGACCTGCAATTCTGGACAAAGCACTCCAAGTGGCTGAGCTCTTGTCAAAGGAAGCACCTGAAAGCAGAGGAAGAATGTAAAAAAACTCCCCCCTCAGAGACAGGAATCACTAAGAGCATGCTAGCCCAGTACACCTCTATCATCCCTTCTCCCTTCCCAGGTACTTGATGAACAGCTGATTATTTTAAGAACAGTGCAAGACAACACCTTTGCTTTCAAGATTCCAGTAATGGCTGTATCCAGCAGCAGCAGACAACTTGCTGACACAGCTACAGAATTCTGGACAGGTAATATTAATTCAGAGAGGCTTGAGTAAAGAATGCTGGGTTCTACCTCCAGGTTGTCTCACTTATCCACCAAACCAGGAACTGGATGAAATAGTTCCCAAAGAAACAATGCTTAAATAAAAATACTGGTTCTCTTATGCTGGCTCTTAAGTTGGCTTCAAATGAGATTAATTGAACTCACTGTTAACTGATATGCTAATGGACTTTCCATGAAGAGAAATCTTCTAGGTTTACCAGTCTGAGGGCTTCCAAAAAGCTATTTATGGCTTGTTGCTTTGTACTAGTGTTAAGTAAAGCAGCTTTTTAAAAAGGGTTCAGACAAGCACAGTGTTTTGGAGTGGCTGGGACAAGGTGCAGCAGGCACCACTACAAAAACATTTATACTAATAATGTGTTGCAAGCACGTTTCAAAAGGTAGATGACAGCCAAGAAACTCCTGAGTTTGGTAGTACTGAACAGTTCTGGAGAGATAAGTAACTCTCCCAGTTGCACAGCACACTGAGATTTCAGATTCTTATCAGTATCTAGGAGCCACTTCCTGCTGAAGTCTTACATTCATTGCTACCGCTCTGCAAACAGAAACTGGATGTTTTGAGAAAATCCCTGTTCAAAGGCAGCCATCTAGTTTCACATGGGAATCTCTCATTTTAGTCATCTCAAGTAATTACTATCAGGGCCAACAGCCCTGCTGCCCACACTTTCAACAGACTTCAGACTGAGCAGTTTAATCAGATACATTCTGGCAAAGAAAATCAGGCACTTTGCAAGTATTTCTACATACAGGACAATCATATGGTACTGAACATTCAGGAGGCTACAATTCCAATGGAGTAATTCTGCACAAAAAGCAGGCCACATGGAGCTTAAGGATTAAACAGAACTGTGGTACAGTGAAAAGTTTTCTATGTGTCACCTCGATGATTTTTTATGCTCATTGTAGATCGTATGTTAAAAGTCCTTGCATGGTGAAATTCACTTGGACTGCAGAGCTATAAACATGGGTTTTTAGAAGTACCAGTGCACAGGAAGCTCCAGAAAAAGCCATGTTTTAATGAAATGCCTCAAGCTCAAAGAGGGGGGGTCCTTACCGCTCTGGTTCTCTGTAGTATCAGCCTCGTGAATCTGATTGTCAAACCACATGTGCGCAACTGTCATGCGGTTCTGTGTCAGAGTGCCCGTTTTGTCAGAGCAGATAGTGGATGTGGAACCCAGGGTTTCCACAGCTTCAAGGTTCTTCACCAGGCAGTTCTTACGGGCCATACGCTTGGCTGTTAGTGTCAGACATACCTGGAGACAAGAAGATGACAGGTTAGGTGTACTGGTGGAGTGATAACACTGCTACCCAACTCAACGTGCACATGGAATGACAACCTTACTTGCCCTGCGATGATTCCCTAACCCCTTGCTCACCCTGCCACTGCAAAATAAACAGCAACATACAGGCCCAGGTGGTAATTTAAATGACACACTTTCCTCATCATGGAACCTTCAGAAGAAAACTCACAAGGCTTCAGTCTCCTGCTTCTCAGTGCACTAGGAAGGAAATGATAAGCCCCAGACTAACATTTCAGTTCAAGTTGCCACCTCCTAATCATAGGAACTCTCAAAATAGGTGAAGGCAGGCCACATATAAAATGACCCGAAATAGCTCTGGTGATAGGGCGGCAACTTACTGGTATAGGAAGAGAGCAGCTCCAGCTTCCCTTTCTTGCCAAAGGCTCTTATCTGGGTCCAGCTCTCAACTGTTCATTCCCTGGCTCAGGTGCTGCTCTGCTTCCTAAAGCTGCATGGAAGCCTCTAACCCTGTTCACCACCACTCTCTAGACATCTAAGCACATCTAAACACTCTCACAACCTCTTCAGTAAACCAAACTTGTAAGAACCTCTGACAGGTCCCAGATCAAAAGCTGGGACTAGAATGAAGCTTGCTGGATGCTTTGCCAGCTCTTAAGGGTTGGAAGGGCTGGTGTACATATGGGTGTAGAAACGCTGACAGTTTTAACAGGAAGCTCCCTTCCTGCCACAGAAAAAGGCAAGACAAGTCCAGAATATCTGGTCTTACTCACAAATCCAATCTTTTTTCCAACTTCACTCACCGTAACCGTTGCAAGCAGCCCTTCAGGAACATTGGCAACAATGATCCCAATGAGGAAGATGACAGCCTCCAGCCATGTGTACTCAAGGATGAGTGAAAGGATGAAGAAGGAAACACCCAGGAACACAGCCACTCCAGTGATAAGGTGGATAAAGTGCTCAATCTCCATGGCAATTGGAGTTTTCCCTCCTTCCAGTCCAGAAGCCAGACTAGCAATACGGCCCATCACAGTACGATCCCCAGTGCTAATGACAATGCCACGGGCAGTGCCTGCAAGAGAGAGAGGTTTTGGAAAACAAATCCAGTCCCAGCTTGATACCCTGCAGGTGTGGAAGAGATGCTCTGGGTGGGCTTCAGCACAAAGACTGCCTGCCACCATGCTCAGAGCTGCAACAAAAGTTCTACCAGATATGTTTGAAGTTCCTGCTTTCTAAAGCAGTGTAGTATTTCTTATGGCTCTACCTAAGCATTTTAGTTCACATTATGCTATCTACACTTTAACACAGCTGTAATAAAGCAGGCAGGCTTGAAGACACCTCACATAACTGCTCCTGTAGGAGAAGCAAGAAAGAAAAAGAACAGTAGTGCTGTGGAGTCTTCTTTGCCAATTCTACAGTATTGCAGTTGAAATGTGCAAAGACTTTGCTAGGAACTTCAAGCCTACTTTTGCATGGTAGAAGTAGGCTACCAACTAATACACTGAACTCACGGTGTATTCATATTGCTTGCATACACAGTTCAATCTCTATCAACGCTAATACATCAGGGAAGCAGGAGAGTCACATACCTTCCACACAGTTGGTGGAAAAGAAGGCAATGTTCCTGGTCTCCAGTGGATTCTCATGGGAGAAGTCTGGAGACCTGGTCTGAGGCTCAGATTCACCAGTAAGTGAGGAGTTATCCACCTACATGAAAGAGAGTACTTTGTCATATACAAGCAGGCAGATGCCTTCAGCAATCAAAGCACACAAAATGCTAGGCACTTTTCCCATCCTTTTCCTCCACTTCAGCACCCCATTCACTGCACAGAAGACATTCTATGACATTTCAAAGCCAGACTAATTCATCCTCTTTCAGAATGAAGTTTCCAGACAGTCTGTCATTGCTGTACCTTGCAGCCATGTGCAGATATGATCCGAAGGTCAGCTGGAATTCTGTCTCCTCCTTTCACCTCCACTAGATCTCCAACTACAACACCTTCAGCATTTATGCTCATCTTCTCACCATTTCTGACTACAAGTGCTTGCTGAAAGACAGTGAAGAAAAAAAAAAATCTATGTCAAAGGCAAGTCTCAAGAAAGGGCTCAAAAGATCCAAGTATCTTAAAATAGTTTTGTTATGGTTCTACAAGTTTCTACTTGTACTAAGATGTATATATCTGATACGTATGTTGCTTCAGAAAAATAATTATTTTTTGATTTCTTGATATTAAAGCTCCTTGTTCCCCAGGTGACAGTATGATAGGTATGTTTATAGACGGTCGATGAAGGAATCCAAATTTTAGTGTTTTCACTAGTTACTGAACTCCCCAGACTACTGAGGAAGTGTCCTGTGATTGTTAATAAGATGGTGAAACTCACAGGGTTTCAGAAACAATCTTGGCCTATTAGGGTAATTACTTGGAGCATAAAGAGGAAGGAGTCTCACAGACCCCTCAAAATTAAGAGCTAGCAACCCACACCAACAGCTAGACCTTTTGCAATTGAAGCTGATGTTTAAAACCATTAATAACCTTGAGCAAGCTATGGCTTGGCAGACCACAAGGAAATGAGTTTTTCCATACCTGAGGCACCAAGTTCTTGAAGGACTCCATGATCTTGGAACTTTTTGCTTCTTGGTAATAAGAGAAACAGCCAGTAATGATAACCACAGCTGCCAACACAACACCCAGGTACAGCTACAAAGAGCAGAGGAAAGTGAGTCAGAGGACGATTTGCCTGAAAGGCTTCCAGTTTGTCCAGATAAATTGCTTGGCATTTAAGTGCCCCATTATAAGCATGAAGGTACTTGCAGTCTCTGTACATTTTGTACACAAAAGGCCATCCACAAGCTAGTGTTAACACAACACAAAGGAAGTTGGCTGTTCATTTCATTATGTGCAAGCACTCCAATACATGTTAAGCTCTCACACTGAATTTCCCGTGCTTATGGGAAAAATTTCTGGACTGAATGCTTAGAGGAAGTTAATCTGCTTTGAGCCAAACAAGCTGCCTGGCCTGCCTTTGAGGTAAGCCAGACATTTTTACTTACATTATCATTGTTGGCCTCCTCCTCCATCAGACTTTGTATGCCATAAGCCAGAAAACATAGAATAGCACCAATCCACAACAGGAGCGAGAATCCTCCGAAGAGCTGCCGACAGAACTTTACCCATTCAGGAGTGGTGGGTGGGGGCGTGAGGGCATTTGGGCCGTCACGAGCCAAAATCTCAGCTGCACGTGCAGAAGTCAAACCCTACAAGAGACATTCCATTTTTAGGCATTGTGGCAAGACTGACTGCAGAAGGTAGCTCTGAACTTGCTCAAGGTCTACCACAGCAACAAGGAACCGCTAACAGATGTTCACAGCTGCCAGGGTTCCACAGCAAAAGGAGCTGACTGCTACCTGAGGAGCCTGCAGGCCATGGGGCAACAACAGTGAAGACAAGGAGGCTACAGCAGCAGACTTCGAGGTCTGAGGAATAGCACAGTGTAATCCACCCTATCAAATTATAGAACAAGTGAAAGCTGGGGGCCAGAACAATGACAACGCTTTGGAATGACCTTCCAGGAAGTTCAGTTTTCAGAAGCCAAGGGCTCTGACACAAAAATGCAAATCTCTGTGCTGTTGTAGAGTAAAGAGAAGTCTTGATGCTATGTGCACTCATGCAAAAAATGCATTAAGCAAAGCAACAACAGCAAACGTTTAAAATCACTGCAGTGCTTCTGCACCAGACTCAGAGGCAGCCCAGGATATTTGCACACCTCTTACTACAGGCAGACAAAATTTTAACTGCTACTAGCTATCTTTAAGTCCCTGGGCATGTGCTAGCTCACTAGGCTACACTTGCAACATAACAAACATTTGTCTTCATTACATGCTCCTCAGAAAAAAAAATAAAAAATCCAAGAATCAACTTGACCTTGAACAATTCAGTTAGAAGCAAAGTCACTAAAAGTACTGCAGTCAGGTTGTACCGTGGGAGGATGAAGAGAAGTATTTGTGCATTCAACAGTTCTGGGAAACTTGACTGGAGGAGGAGAGATTAAACAGACTAAAAAAAACCCAAAAAACCCCCACACCAAAACCAGACCACCCAAATTCTCCTTTTGTGAAATGCTCTGAACTGAGAATGCTTCTTTTCAGACGAGGACAAGGGGGGCAGGAAAACAATGTCTACCTACTCGACTCAAGTCTGTTCCATATTTACGATGAAGTTCATCAAGGCTCAGCTTGTGGTCATCCTGAAAGACAAATAGTTGGGAGAGAAGAGATCAGTCCCTGTAGGCTCATCAGCAAGAGCTCAGCAATTCCACCCCCCCGCCCTCATCTGTAACAGCATGGTGAGATAGCAGGACTCTAGCTCATCTTCTCTGTGGAGAGTATCTCAAACTTATTCTGCAACTCAGCACAGTCTCGTCTTTAGCATTCTTGTGACTATTTAGGCACAACATGACAGGTTTTTAAAAAAAGTCTGACTATATCTCAGTGCAGTCTTTACACCCTCAGCAGATTCTGTGAAATCTCAGTGGGTGGGGTTTTTTTTGGAGGGGAAAGGAGTTCAGAAGGAAGGTAGGAATGTACAGAAGATTAAGCCTGTAATTTCACACATTTTTAAGTAGTGCTGCCAGATTAAGCACTGCCTTGGGAGAACTATGTTGTCCCCTAAAGAGGTTTCTTTTCACAGAAAGGCTATTTTTCAATTGGAACAAGTTGGTGCAGAGCAGTGCCTTGCTTCAAAGGTTGTACTGGAGGAGCAGGTACTTTAAGTTCATATCACCACTGAACACAAAATCACCTTGGAGCAATCTTTAGCAACCCCTCTTCTTAAGAGAGGGGCAAAACATGTTGAAAGCCCCACCTCAAATCCACAGAACAGAAACAAAACCTGCATCACTTTCAAGGAGAGCAGATCTAAGCCAGATGATGCTCCTAGACAGATGTATAGCATCATCCAGCATTCACAGACGGGGATGGGAGACACTCCCTACAGCCTCAAATCTGATTAGAAGGAATAATACTGAGGTCAGTCTGAGCAGAGGCCAGCAGTAAATGGAGCTGTACAGCCTCAACTCCTCAGCTGGAATGAAAACAGCAGCCCCACTCACATGAAAGCACAAAGAAGCCTGTAATGCTGCTATCCAGAGAGCGCCTGCCTGGGTGAGGAAATACAACGATACTGTGCTGCAGGCAATACAGACAAGCAGAAATTTAGGTTCTGTGTAAAGTGCCTTTTGAGAAGTGATGTTTCCAGGGTCTACTGTGTGGTCATTTTGATGCTCAAATACTTGCAGCATGTACAGCTTAGGGACAGAGGGGAGGGGAGGAAAAGAGATCAGTGCCTTCAGTCACAGCATGCTTTCAGCACACCAGTTCTTTTCTTGTAGTCCCATAAGGCACAAAGCAAACGTTCTTAAAGCTGATCTTTCTGTGCTGTACACTCTTACCATTGCCACTTCCTTTTTAAGCTCATCCATGTCCCTCTCCTTCTTCCCCTTCTTCTTCCCGCCATGCTCTGATGTAGCAGTGGGCTCATACTTGTCTCTTCCAGCCTGCAGGAGAAGACACAACATCATTAGAAACATCTTACAGTCAAATTCTACAGCAGTAGACAAGAACTGTGCACCCAAGACTGCCAGGCAGACAAAACTATTATAGTTTATAAAAGCTGTCTACCTAAACTTTAGTAAACCCCTTTGACCCGTTTCCTACAACATTCTCTCAGGAAAACAGGCTGCCTGTGGCTTGGTGCACTGTTTCCTGACTACAAAACCAACTGGATGGTTGGTCCCAGAGAGCAGCAGTGAATGGAGTTATATCCAGCTGGTGGCCAGTTTCAAGTGGTGTTCCCCAGGGCTCAGTATTGGTGCTGGTTCGGTTAAATATCTTGATCTATGATCTGGACAAGGGGATAGAGTGTATCCTCAGTCAGTGTTCAGGCACACCAAGCTGGGCAGGTGTTGAGCTGGCGGAGGTAGGAAGGCTCTGCAGAGGGATCAATGGGCCAAGGCCAATAGCATGAGGCTCTGTAAGGCCAAGTGCCAGGTCCTGCACTTGAGTCACAACAACCCCATGCAGCACTGCAGGACCTGGAGGTGCCATTCAACAGTGGCTGAACATGAGCCAGCCTGTATCAGAAATAGTGTGGCCAGAAGGACCAGAGCACTGATTGTCCCTCTATACTCAGCACTGCTGAGGTGGCAGTGCAAATCCTGTGTTCAGTTTTGGGGCCCTCACTGCAAGAAAGACATTGAAGTGCTGGAGCCTGTCCAGAGAAGGGTGATGAAGCTGGTGAAGGTTCTACAGCACAAATTCTATGAGGAGCAGCTCAGGGAGCTGGAGGTGTTTAGCCTGGAGAAAGGGAGGCTCAGGTGGTACCTTATTGCTCTTTACAACTACTTGAAAGCAGATTGTAGCCAGTAGCCAGGTGGGGGTCAGTCTCTTCTCTGAAGTAAGAAGTGACAGACCAAGAGTAAATGGCCTCAAGTTGTGCCAGGGAAGGTTTAGACTGAATATTGGGAAAAATTTCTTCAGGGAAAGGACTGTCAAACCCCAGAACAGGGTACCCAGTGAAGTGGTTGAGTCATCATCCCCAACAGTATTTAAAAGATGTGCAAGTGTGGCACTTGGAGACATTTTAGTAGTGGACTTGGCAGTGAGGGATTAACACTTGGACTCAATTACTCTAATGGTCTTTTCCAGCCTGAATGATTCTATAAAAGTTATGCCACTTCAATAAATAAAAAAAAAAAAGAGCTAGTGAGCAGACAAGTCTGCTCAACATCATCCCCAATACAGACATTATAGCCAGACATTGTGCAAGTCCAGCTAGGAGGAAAGCAAGCTATTCAGGCCTTGATGAGCGAGCCCTAGCTCAAGCTGGGAAAGTGATGAAGAGCAGAAGAAATCAATTCCTGAGTGAATACGTATGTTCCCTCAAAGGCATTAATTTCTCGTCCCAGCTCAGAGTCCTCCGCATCCCCTGCCGAGGAGGAGCAGCCTATCAAGTGAAGATAAATAAGAGGTGGTATCTCTGGCTGGTGAAATCTGGGGGTGAAGTCCCAACACTTTCATTCTCAGTTTGGCACACTAGCTGGCTGGTTATGCAACAAATCTGCTTTCAATTTATGGCAGTTTGACCAGCAAGAATGGTATACAAAGCAGAAGTACACTTCTGCAGATGAATCTGTGCTCAGTCCAGCTCCCACTTCGCAGAGCAGATGAGTCACTTACACCCCTTTATTCAGTAGGCCTTTCATTCACTTTTATTACGGTTAATTCTACATGAAATCATGCAAAGATTTAGATCTTGTCATAGTGGAGTAAACAAGCATCTAAGGACAAACAAATCATGACTTACAGCACATAAACATCACTTAAAAAGACAACCCCCTCTTCTGTGTAGGATCTATTACACCCCTACACCCTGCCAAGTTTTAGATGATGAGACTTTCACCCAATAAGATCCCTGAGAACTTTGAGATGAAACAGCAGTTAGTGGCATCAGAGTCAAAACTTTTAACAAGATTAAGAAAAAGTTCCAAAGGCATTGTCTTGCTCAATCTTTGCATGAGCACATCAAACTGAATTGCTGAGAGCGATCTGGACACAGGAACTACTGTCAGGATCCAAAAACTCTTCCGTTGGGCAGCAAGCACAGGAAACTTCTACTGTCTACTCCGAGAGAAGTAGAAAGCAAAACCAAAAGTGAAACTACACCAAAAAAAAAAAAGAATATTCATGACTTTTCTAAAGGAACCCATCAGTCACATCTAGACAAGGGTTTTTACTGTTCTCAGAAAGCTCTGTGTGCAACACTCTGCAGCCAGTCACACAATTCACATGCACACAAGTCCTCTCTTGCCCTGTTCAGTAAAAGCAGGTTTTGCATGGCCCATCTCCTTGCATGCAACTACTGAGCTGTGCAATGGAAACAGTTTTTAATAAGTGGAACAGAGCCAAGTTATTTGCCTCCACTGGTATAAGAAAAGGACACAGAACTACAGACTGTCAGCATTCCTGGCATTCTTTTCCCTCCACCTAAACTCCCATTTCCCTTCTTTAAAAAGCATACTAAAAAACCAGTATGGTCCTCACATTCCAGCATCACAAGAATTTGCCACAGGGCAATTCACAAAAAGTCGCCATGAAGCATCTCTCTCTTTCAATCTCTGAAGAAAATTACTTTTGACTTCTAGAACTATGGCAGACAAGTCCAAACACAGTTCTGCACAAACATAAGCTTCTTGATTACTGCTTGAGATGAGAAGTGATTTCTAATGAAGGTGAAGGAGCTAGTGCCTTGCTTGACTAGGAGTCTATCACCTTCAGCTTCATCCGTTCTTTCCAGAAAGACTCTTGCAGGTGAACTAAAATCCTCCTGGTTCTTTGAAACTTCTGTGAGAAGTATGGTTACTCAGCTTATCTGGGGCAGTGGTGAACAACGAGAGAATACAGGAGTGTTCAAACTTTTTCAGTTGCAGTGAAACAACCTACAAGTGGGCAAATATGAAAAGGCTCACTGCCCTTGCTCAAGCATAATTTGCTTTAAAAAAAAAAAAAAAAAAAAGAACAAAAAATCCCAGGGATCAGCTACAATCAGAACAAAGAGCAGCTAGAGTTACTTGTTTATTTAAGCACCCAAGAACTTGGGTCTTAATGGAGTCCACCTTACAGAGTAGCTAAAAAAAAAAAAACAAAAAAAAAAAACAACAAAAAAAGCACAATATCTTCCCTTCTGTTGCTTTAGTACCACATCTCAACCTTACAGAAAAGCAAGGAGAATCAGTTTCAGCTCCTGCTACAGGATCATTTCACGCAGAGTCTGAACTTCCTGCTCCATCATTCAAATCTGAACTTGACACACAGATCAGAGTCGAAGTCCTGCCCCTGTTCTGTGCCTCCAGGGCCATTGCCTCTCTTCCGGCAAGATGAGCCCGATCTGTCCAACAAAGGCTTGTGCTGGCTGGGCTGCCAGAGAAAGAAGGTTTCATCCCACCTCGGCGCTGTAGGATTTCCCTGCCTTCCCCTCCTTTTCCTGCTGTACAATCAGAAGAAAGCCTATGGCACTCCAGAACCACATCTTACCGCGATTTAATCACATGGCCTGAACACAAAGGAAGGTCTGTCTCATCAGAAATGTCACCCGTTACTTGACTTAGCCCAAGACCTCTGACTCATCAAAACTGCCACAGAAATAAAACAGTGCAGTTTTTTTTTTTTCCATGCAAGATTTATTTTTTTTTCCACTGGCTTAAGCACAACGTTTGTACACACCCGCGTAAGAAGTTTTATACAGCCCCCAGAAAATCCTATTGTCTTTCAGATACAGCTTATGCTTTTCCACTCTGGACTAATTGAGCCATTCAAAGCTGATGTTCTCAACACAAGCCATGACCATGATTGACCAGGAAACAGGAAGGGTACAAATCAGCAGACAGGCTCAGAAGTACCCTATTCTATGATCACCTAATCCAACGAGAAATGTCAAGTAAGAGCCAAAATAAATTATGCAGTCTCTGGAGGCCTTGTCTGTTCTACTACTTATGTCATTATAACCAATTGTGCAGAGAAAACAGAAAAGTTACTGTCCTGCTGCCTCATGAGACAGTTTTCAGTAAATATATTAACCAGATGTGTCATAAAACAGCCTATACTATTGGACTGGAAACTCCACTCCATGACCCTAGGTAATCTTAGCAAGGGATACAAATGGCTTCTTTGGATCCTTCTTACTTACTCCCAAGAGCTGTGTTCAATCTTTTACCTTGAATTGAAAATTTAATCAAATCCATCAACTGAAGAGACTCTCAACATCTAGGACAGTACAAAGCAGTTTTTACTCAATAGCTACTAATTCCTCATTGTGCACAGATTGCTGCTTTCCAAATTACAGAAGGACAAGCTCTCCTCCCAGTGAGAAAGGATCTAAACCCTCTGAGGGTTTTCATCATGATGGTAAAAACAGGACCACCCACACACCTCAAGCCCTCTCTGGGTATTCTGAAAAACCATCTCTACTTGTCGCAGAGCTGATTGAAGACCCAAGTTCAGAGCGGGCTTTCCAAATGCCACCACTGCACAGCTGAGTGGCCCATCCTGGTTTTTCAGTGCTGTCCCAGCTATGGAGCATCATCTCTCTCATTTTTTTGCCTGTAAATATTAGTGCATCTTTACCATAAATCCAGACATCTCCAGCAGCTGGCAAACACATGAAGATGAGTGGACTGGACCCAGTTTTCCCCTAGAGAAGATGGTGACAGGCTACCCCTTGGACTGGCTGGGTGAAGCATAGAATCGATCAGATTGGAAAAGACCTCTGAGATCATCAAGTCCAACTCCAGTCCTTGCAGTTTTCAGCAGCTCAAGATCGCTGTGAGTTGTACAGACCACTTGCCAGAGACCCCTCATCCTGTTGCACCACCTTTGCAAAGATTTGTGCTGACTAGGCCCAGGGTTTTCTTTGGCAAAAGTACTATCCTCTAGCCATAGCAATAAAGTCGCTGTAATAAAATAGCCATAGTAATAAAGGAAAGGGAAAAAATGGGAGGGGGGGGAAAAGTAATATATAGGATTTTTTAATTGCACTAGATAAGGATTGCTTTCATTTGCATAAGTGCCTCTCAGTTGGTCTATTATGCAATAAACCTTCCTAGTTTCTATTGTAAAAAAATCCTTAACTGGGGTTCAGGGAAATCAGAGCAAGCCAAGCTCCACACACAGTTGCTTGATCACAACATCCAGCTTCAAAGTCTTCACTACTTTTTCCAAGAACCTTCATATACGCTTTTCTTTAGTGAAGAGATACCATCTGAACTAAGGACTTCTCTTTGTGGGCTATAAGGCAGAATGGTCTTCCAGAAGCAACCCAAAGCACACACCAACTCGTGTGTGCTATGCCCATGCAGCAAGGGAGATGGAGTGAAACATGCTGCTGTCTACAGACATGCAGCTTCCAGGCAGCTCTGAACAGAAATGAAATCCCGAGTGCTTTCCTCCACTACACACACCCCCTTGGATAATCTGCTTTTTGGGCTGAGCAGCATACCCGGGCAGCTGACGGCCCTCCCCTTGTCCTGTTACCATTTAAAGTAAAACAGACGCTCCGCTTCTCCTCACAGCCGCAGAGAGAAGAAAGTTGTTCTCTCACACTTAAGCTCTTATGTTCTCTTCCATCCCATTCTCCCATGGGAAAGAAATTTCCTTTTTGGGCACCCTGACTCAGGGCAGGCACATGCTGTTCAGTGTTGTAGCCACACACTGCCTTTTTCATAGCCTTGCTCTCTCACATCCCCATCTTTCAGGGGGTCCCTAATTATCCGCATGCATTTTTACTGCTAAACCAACAAATCTTGTGACTTGCTCCCAGAAAGCATGAGGCAGGCTTATTATCCTTGCTGAGTTATCCCTTGTGTCGGGTGCTTCAGTTTCGGGCTAATTGCTTTATTATCCATGCAACCTACGAAATCTGAAATGGAAGAAAGACAGCTAACAACTTTCTACATTAGAAAGTGTTCCTACCTCCTATTAGTCCTGCCAAGGCAGACTAAGCCCCTGAAACCTTTTGCACTGCAGTTCTACACACACACACACACACACACAACTCAAAGGCTTCTCTGATGATTTAAAGAAGATCCGTAATACTGCCAACACCACCAAATCCCCCCACAATGTTTTACCTCCTGGGGAACTCTTACTGTGCACACTGCCTGTTGCCTACTGGACTGAAACACATGAGGCTGAGCTGCCAAGCCTCAAAAGGACATCACTGGGGGGGGGAAACCTAATGAGAATATACACACACACATGCTGAAAACCCACCCCACACACTCCTCAACCCCCTTTTCCAAGTAAGAGCCATGTTCTTTCCTGCAGCTCCCCTACCATTCATGTGGATATGTCAACACTGCCGCTGCTGTACTGCACAGATGAGGACAATACAAAGTCAAGTCAATGTTTGAACAGCGCTTGGGAAGCACGGAACATTTGCGGGCAGGGAACACGCTACCTCCGCTTCATCTCATGGCCACGCACAGTCACCCTCTCCTCGGAAAACATAGAAATTTGGCAACCTGGCAGAAATGTGTCCTATCAGGAGTAATGCCTGAGAATAGCTCAGTGGTTCGAGCATGGCACTAAGGACAGCAAGGCTGTGGGTTCGATGCCCATATGAAGAGCCGGGCTCGACGATCCTTGTGGGTCCCTTCCAACTCAGAATATGCTGCGAACTGTTCTGCAAGCGTAAGGCCACACACCTCCAGCTACACGAGATAAAGGGGGAAGTGTTTGCAGGGAAAACAACGAGACACAGAAGCGAGTCCCCGGGTTTTCAACACAAAATGAAATCGGAGTAAGCCAAGAGGCTGCTCCTGCTCCACACACAGGTACCCGACGGCAGCACACCGGCTCCGAAACCCGCCCGCTGCCAACAGCCTCCCGCTGCTGTTGAACCGCCCGCTCCCAACAGCCCCGCACTCGCTTCCCACTCAGTTAAAACACGCAAATCTGAATCAAACACTCCCTCCCCCTCCTCCTCGCGGGCTGCAGGGGAGACAGGGAGCTGACACAAGCCCTTCTGCGAGGATTTATCTCCCCAATGAGCGGGAGCGCCCACCCGCCCCCCATCTCCTGCCACCGTCTCCCACCGCGCCCTCCCTGCTGCCCCCAGTCACGCCAGTCCAACAATCCCGACGGCTCCCCTGCCCCCCTCGTGTCTCAAGAAGTCTAAAGTACTCCCCGGAGCCGGGGGAGCAGCCACGCTCCCTCCCCAGCCCCACAAGGCCACAGATAAGGCCAGCCCGGGGACACACACACAAACACACACNGCTCCCCTCGCCCCCCTCTGCTCCGGCCGGGGTCGCTCCTCTCCGCCGCCGCCGCTCGCAGCTCCGGGCGCCGCCGCCTTCCCGCCGCATAAAGAAGGCTCGCTCCGGCAGCCCCGCCCCGGCCCCGCCCGCCCCGTCGGGGAGGGGGCGATGGGGACANCTCTAAGCGGCGCGGGGCTCGGAGCGGGGCTCAGCGGCGCCACGTGTCCCGGCCGCCGGCAGGTGCGGAACAATAGCGGCACCCCCCCGGGCCCTCAGTCGCCTTCCTCCTCTTCTCCTCCTCCTCCTCCTCCTCCGCCGCCGCGGCTCCTCTCGCTCCCCTCGCCCCCCTCTGCTCCGGCCGGGGTCGCTCCTCTCCGCCGCCGCCGCTCGCCGCTCCGGGCGCCGCCGCCTTCCCG
>VXBX01001056.1:290684-334525 GCA_013400415.1 Scytalopus superciliaris
AGAGAAGTTGAAACTTCTATAATGGCAAGAACCTTAGTGCAATGCAGTTGAATCCACTTATAAGTCTTTTTGCCAATATACAGTCATTTCTGTTTCACTTATCGAAATCAGTTAAACAAACAGAACTCTCTTGTGATGGCAAAAACACTACTCTCACAAGGAAGATTTGCTTGGATAGCTCTTCTGAAATACATACACCAGGAAATTTTAAGATTAAGACATTGCTGAATTAAATACATAGAAATATATATATGTATATTGCAAAGAGGTGATGAGGAAAACAGCCTGAGTCATCTCCAGTCTATCCCAGTGGACAGATGAGAAAGCTTCCAGTTCCTACACAAGGAAAGGGAGTTTCCTCACCCTTACTTACCTCCTGATGAGTAGGAAGACAACAGTAACAAACACCAGCAGCCTTGTCTTCCTTCTTTGAAACTTGTTACCCTTACAGTGTGTACACAGACCTCTCTAAGGGCATTGCCTAACTCACCAGACAGCCTCCCCGAGGCATGTTCTGAAGAGCGAATGCACGTCACACCCATGCAATCCTCTTTTCCTGAATCTCCAGGCAAGGGCAAGAACCGCCCATAAAGGTATGCAAATAATTTCCTAAGTATTGTACCAACCTGTAGCAGAAGGCATTTCCTTGCCCTGAGGAAGTCACCGGCAATGACAAGAAGAGATGGGAAAGACTGGGGAAAAACTGGAGGGGGTTGGCTCTTCCCTAGCTGAAATAACAGGGGGCTGAAACAATGATGGAGAAGCCAAAACTACCATGCTGGCCAGCAGGAGAATGGGGTAGAGGGCTCCCCTCCTGGTCAGTGCACCCTGAGCTGCTCAGCTGTGGTGGCCCTTGGGTGGGCTCAGGGTGCTGGTGACCAGCTGCTGACTGGCAGGACTAGGGTGGCTCAAGCCTTCCCAGGACCTGCCACCCAGCCCAGGCTTAGTGCCCAAAGGCATTCTTTCTGCTGACTGACCACAGGAGCTGTGGTGGCCATGGAGGGGGCTGCTTGCAAGTGGTTGATGCTTTATCAGCTGGAGCTATTGCAGAAAGGACCTCTTAAATTTTACAGATATTTTTAAATCTTGTTTGACAGCTTGAAGAAATATCCTTTTTCCTCTTCCTTAATTTTTGGGGCAACATTTCACAGGTATTCTTCCAAACTCAAAACACAGACTTCCTGATGTAGGCTGAGCAAGAAGCTGGCATCACCTTCTCCCAGAGAACTACAGTGGAGGAAACAGAAGTTTTTGCAAACCTAATCACCTAGTCCTACAGGAAGTCACGAGACCAGCTCCTCTCAAGCCAAAGCACTGAATGCTTAAACAACAAATTGAGATGTTGATTGAAAGGGGAAAAGCCTTTTAAATCTATATTGACCAATGCAGTTCTAAAGGGAGGTTTATTGTTGCAAGTGTATATACTATAAATAAGGGAGTTATTTGATGTTCTGAGAGTTGCGTAACAGATTGTTTTATGTGATCTTTTGAGAAATGGTTTTACCATGAGTGAGGCGAGGGTGGGTGATTCTCTGAGGGATTGGATTTCGTCAGTATGCTGAGGCTTTTGGGAGAGCTTCCACCCTAAGAAAGAGGGATCTGTCTTGCTGGGGTTTTTGCCTCTCCCAGGACACAGAGAACAGACAGGGTAATAAAAGGGCAAAAGCCCCTGAGAAGTAGGAGCAGGGGGACAAGAAAAAAAAAGTGTTCAGGTAAAAGAGGAGGAAAGATTTATTTATTGCTCTTCCAATGAGGAAGTCTGCTCTGCATTTGAGTTTTGGAAATACTTTTGTCAATATTGCCAACACAGGTAGTAGTGGAGGGGTCAGCTAGACTCTAGCAGTGCTTCCAAAGTCCTTGAAAGCAAAACACAGGTGCCTTCATGATCTGTGGACACCTAGCAATCCTCAAATTAACTTATATTATGGCAAGGGGAAAAAAAAAATCACAGGACAACAATGGGTGTGTGATCAGATAAGGGGCTCCAGGAAGGGTGCCCTGAGGCAGGTGTGGCAAGCTGGAGCACAGTGGAAAGATGTCAGCTTCCTTTCTGTACCTGAAGGTTTTCATGCCTGCAGAGGGACCTGGCCATAACTGTTTCTCCATCTCGTGCTGTTGTGTCATGTGGAGCCTCATTTCCTCTCATCAGGATCAGTGCAGATGCAGATGCAATGCCATTAGCAAATGTAATGGTCAGAGAAGGCTGGGGTGGAAAAAACCATGCAAGTGGAAGCAGGTTACACCTCTGGTTCCTTCTGGCAATAGCATTTGTGTCTCTGTTGATGCAGGATTAGTTTTTGTTTGTTTGATGTGGTTGGGGCAGGAAAGCCAAACTCCTTGCTGTCAGTCCATGTAAGTTAATGAATATGAGCTGGGTTATTGCCACTGTAAAAGGGAATGCCTTGAAGGAAGATTACGGTGTAATAAAAACAGGTAATCCATGTACCTAATTTTGTGCTTAGCACTTTGTAGCTGTTACTTACTCTTACTAGACCTTTACACCAGTCTGATTCCAAGACTAGATTTCTACTCTTAAGTCTGAAAGAGGAAGAAAAGTTTGATCCAAAAGGTAGGGTTTAGAGCTGAACTATGACGGAGACTAATCCGTGAACTTCATTGCGTAGACATCACCCCACTTCTAACCATGCTTCAGTCTAAAACACCATGTAGTAATTGGTGAGGATTTATCATGGAGCCTAGGAAACTCCAGCTACATCCTAAATGGAAAACTGAAGTTCCCCACTGCACCATGCACTTATATACAAGGTACCCTGCACATTTTGCCCTACAGTTCTCCCGTGGTTTAGCTGGGAGATGTCTGGCTCTTTTCATCCAGCCCCACCCAGCGGAATGAAGAGGATGCTGACTGAATGCATTCCCCAAAAGCCTTCTCCCAAGGAAAAAGGTCAAGGGCTGTACCCAATTGCCTCACCAATTAGCTCATGGTGATCTAAGGCATCCATTGCTCTGAGACAGGATTGAGGATACCTCACCCTTCCCAAACTGACTTTTAAGGACTGGTGGGTGGTAGCCCAGCAGCAGAGTCTGTGGGTACTTATTGGAAGACTAGCAATCCTTAAAAACTTGAAAATATTGTCCCTATGCCTACCATAAATCATCCTTATTGTAAATCAAGCCAGGCCTGCCTTGCCTCTGTGGGCATGGAGAATAATGCAGCAAAATCTTTACAAAAGGGCAGGTTTTCTGGTGTCTCCCTAGTTGTGTCTAGAGGAAAACGTGCTGGAGTCCATCATATTTTCCTCAAAGGTCATGTTTTCTGAGCCCTCTGCCCAGCTTGATACTTTCTCTTTAAATTTTTGCTAACCTCTTCAAGCCTTTAACCTGATATAATGCAAACTTAGTCTCAAATCTGACCTCGGCATAAAATTCCCTGTGACCCTAAGTGAATAATATCCCTGCTGAGGGAAGAGAAACAAAACTGAAATATGGGTCCCATCTGTCTATTGTAGAATAGTTTAGGTTGGAAGGGACCTTAAAGATCAATCAGTTTCAATCCCCCTGCCATGGACAGCTACACCTTCCACTAGACCAGGTTGCTCAGACCCTCATCCAGCCTGGCCTTGAACACTTCCAGCAATGGGGCACCCACGACTTCTCTGGGTAACCTCTTCTAATGCCTCTCCACTCTCATAGTGAAGAATTTCTTCCAAAAATCTAATCTAAACCTACCTTCTTTCAGTTTAAAGCCTTTCTGACTTGTCCTATCACTACATGCCCTTGTGAAAAGTCCCTCTCTAGCTTTCTTGTAGGCCCATTTAGGTACTGGAAAGCTCCTTTAAGGTCTCCACAGAGCTTTCTCTTCTCAAAGCTGAACAGCCCCAGCTCTCTCAGCCAGTCTTCATAGGAGAGGTGTTTCAGTCCTTTGATCATCTTTGTGGCCCTTCTCTGGACTCACTCCAACAAGTTCATGTTCTTCTTATGCTGGTGACCCCAGAGCTGAAGGCAGTTCCAGGTGGGATCTCAGCGGAGTGGAGCTGAGGAACAGAATCACCTCCCTCAACCTGCTGGCCATGCTTCTTGAGAAGCACCTCGGAATGCAGATGGCTTTCTGAGCTGCAAGTGCACATTGCCAGGTCATGTCTAGCTTTTCATCCATGAGAATCCCTAAGTCCTTTTCCACAGGACTGCTCTCAATGAGGATCATTGTCGCTGCGTCATAACTTCATAGAGTCTTTTGTAAAAAAGGAAGATTGAACCTAAATCCTGCCTTTAGCCATCTCTAAACTCTGGATAAGCTCACACATGAAATATGCACATGGGCCCATAAGCAGAACCCAATCCATGTTAGTTCCTGGGCAAAATATTAATAATGCAGGAGAATTAGTAACTTGGGACACTCGGCTTGATTTACCAAAAAGGTCATGTCAACAGATTGAGTTACAGGTCTCTGCACTGAGGCTTGCATGACTTCTCTATGGCAGCAGAGGTGGAGAGGCCTTTGCAGGTGGCATTCCTTCTCCCTGTCCCACCAGCACGGACAGCAGAAGGCATGGTGTGCATTACTGATCTAGGTTTCAGCCCATCTACATGTGGTAACCAGAGAAGCCATGGCAGAGCCATAAGGAAGGCAAGCTGAAATCGATCCAATAAACGTGCAGTCCATCAGCTATCCTGTTGCAGATCCACTGAGAGGATGTCAGTACCACTGCATCAGAGATTGAAAACAGGCCTTTCACATTTTAGAAATATAAATATAAACCCGAGTTTAGGTCCCTGTCTCAGGCACTGAGAACATGAGAGAGCATGTGTAGGAAAGTGACAGCAAGAGCTGATCTCACAGGTAGTAGCTTGACCTCTGAAGTTTAGCATTCAGGAGGAAGACTGATCCATCTGGAATGCCTCCAGAGAGGAGGACACTCCTGTCAAGCAGACAGTCTGAGTCTCAACTGCATGGAAGCTTTGCCTGGCTTGAATATATCTGTGTATTTCTCTCTCAGGACAGGGAGGAGGGTGTTAACAGTCTTGCAGCTACCTACTACAGCCTGAAGGCACAGTACATGCCTAGGCAGAGAGAAGGGGTGGATTGATGGGCCCTCAGGCTGCTGTGTAGGTAGAGAAAGGGAGGGTTGCAGGGTGTCTGGGGTGCTCTGTGGTAGGAAAGGGCTCTCAGGGAGCACACAGTAGCACTGGTGCAGCTGCATTTTGTACCACTGCAGTAAAGCCACCCCAGGTGCCCAGGCAAAGCAGACTGGGCTGGTAGTGTTTGGAGAAAGCAATACATGTCAGGCATCCTGCTTATCTAAGGTCTGTCTGTCCTTCCATCCCTGGCTGAGCTGGTGAAGGGTGTGGATACTTTGCATCCCTGCACCTACTCCAGGAGCTGGGGCACCTGATGTTTCACCCAGCACGCAGGTGACTGCATCAGCACCCACCCATTTCCTCAGAGGGCTTGTGGTCAGCCTGCCACATCCCCAGGTGCTCAGGGCTCTCCTCCATCCTCCAGAGCTAGGTGTACCTCAAACCTTGTATGGGGCTTGTGAAATCCACATCTGTCTGACCTGACTCATCTGTCTCTCCCACTAGGGCTTGTCAGAAGACATGCTTCCCTGTGCCTCTCAGCTGTGTGCCCCTTGATCAAGAAAAGCCACAGTGATCAGAAGGAGTCTGCTGCCAGGGCTGCCCTATGCTGGGGCCCATCCCACATAGGATCTTGTCTGGAGGAGAGAGGAAGGTGGACTGTGAACTGCCACAAGGCAATGGAGTGGGGGGCTGCCCCTCATGCTTGTTAAGCACTAGGGCCTCACTGAGGAAGAGCAGCTCTGAGAGCTATAGTTTTCCAATTGCACATCACATGGGCTGCATCCTTTCAAACCATGCCTCTTGTCCCCTTTGCAACACTCTGTAAGTCCCTCACCGGGGTGACCTGGAAAGTCATACCTAGATGGCAACTCCTGCTGCTGAGATGGTACTTTTCTGGCTGACCAGTTCTCCTCTGCTTTACCTGTTCTCTGCCTCTTCAAATGACAAGAGTCAATATCCTTATTCTCTCTCAGTTAGGCAAATACCCAGCTCAGCATGGAGAGGGAGAAAGGACAAGGGATTGTGAGCAGTCTTAGAATAACATATGAGAAATCATATTCTGTACCTGTCACTCAGCTCCGCCATGGAGATTGGACTGGACTGACAGTTTCCCCACTTGTAAAAGAGAGATAATCAGTCTTCCCAAAACTGTTGCTGGGAGAAAGTTTGGTTTTGCTCATTATGCCGTTTGAGGCTGTTAAAGAGCAGGCTAGCTGGTCTATCACCCAGCTGGAAGGCACTCTGTGACTTGATATACAACAGCTCTTTGCAGGGGGGAGGATCATAAATTCCGCAGGGCACCAGATAAACTGGAGGAGGTGAAAAGACAAAGGGGCAGTTGAAGTTTCAAATCCCTTCCCCCCATACCCTGCCTCCTTCCTCCTACCTTTGCCATGCCAACACAATAATAACATTGACAGCCCTCTCCATCACCGCTTGGGGCTAAAGCTGCTGTGCTGCACCAGGTCCTGCTGCCCATGGACCGTGCCTTTCCTTAATCCCTGTTCCTCCTTCTTGGTTAGCAGGTGGACAGCTTGAGCAGCCTCTCACCTGGGAAAACATAGAGGAATGGTGATAGAGGTGTAGGACAAGGTTTGAGGAAGGCAGAGGGAATAAAGGGCTGCAGCAAGGAGTGGAATGAAAAATCTGGAGCTAGACAGAAGGATAAAATGGAGCTCCTGGGATAAAAGGGGGAGAAAGGCACACACAGACATGCTTGCAAAAGAAAAGCAACAGGTGGGAGTATGGAGGAGGGCCTGCTATTAGGAAGTGGTGTTGCATACATTTCTTGTCAAGCCAGAAAAATGAGAGGTCACACAGAGCCTCTTTCCCAGAACACACATCTCCAGGCAGATGCTTTGGACACCTAGGAGGTGGCACTGATGTACACAGTTAACCACCATCTTCACCTACCGCTTCTGGAACAGAGTTCTGGGACCAGACCAGAGGTCCACAAAGGTAACACCACCTTCATTTGGTGCAAGCAGTGCCCACCTTGTCCAGCTCCAGCCTTGGCTGTCTGCCTTCCCTGCTGCAGGTTGGTGATCAGTCACACAGTAGTCACCCGACTTGTTCTGCTGCTTTGGTGGGACAACACGGAACAGTTACAGGAGAGTTCCCATGAGGATGAAGACAAGGAAAACAAGGCTGTACTTACAAGTGTTACCAGTGTAATCATTTTGGAAGGGGGCCGGAAGGGGAGGGAGGACAGCACTCTGTCAGAGCAGTAACAACCCAAGTATGGGTACAGTTATACTGCAAAGGAGCACTTTTTTTTTTTTTTATTTTACTTTTTCAAGAAAAGCTTATTTCACTTCAGAATTCCTGTAAACAACACCAACTGTTTTGTATAGAGAAGTATGTGTACAAGAGCCTAGATATTGCACCCAGCTCACTGTGGCATGGCAAATTCCTGCTTGTCAGCTGCATGTTGCCTGGGATGGAACATCTGAGTTCATAACACATGTAGAGTCATTGCAGATAGGAAAACAAGGTACAATCATTATTTATTAGTAGTTTGTTACTATACCTGGACAGTGTGTCTAAGCTCTAAAATGTGTGCTGTGCAAGGAAAATAGGGGAAGAGTCCATATGCAATTTTGGGAATACCGTGCTACTGACAAGCCTCTTTGGGGAAGACAAAGTCTTCACTGGTTAGTTGTCATTGCACAGAGGAATAACTACAGGGCTATGCAGAGAAAGCCATGTCCACAACTGCTGGGAGACTTCTCTTCTACAGATTCCCAGGGCAGGTACAGCCAGAGAAAGGGGACAAAGCCAGAGAGGCTACAACAGCCAGATTGACTAGCTGATTGACTAGCCTGGGTCACTCAGCCTGGATTCTTATGCTCTTGGACTCACCTCCAAACTTTCCTTCATCCAGAAACATTAACCCCAAGCCCTTACTGACTGCATCCATTTTTCACAAGCGATGCATGCTCAGGCTTAGAAAAACACGAATCATTAATGGATCCTACTGTGACAGAAAGGGACCGCAGGCTACTCACAGCCCTTAGGCTGAAAAGCAAATTCCCCCATATGAAGGGTCAAAGAATTTGCCTCTTTGTTTTAGGGATTGTTCTCCCCAACCCTAAGCACAAACTGAATATTCATGAACCTCCTATATGAATTGGTTATCTTCTAAAAGCAAATACAAAGTGCCCATTCTGCATGAGGTGCCCAGGCATCCGACAAAGCCAAGTGTCTGCTTTAGCACTGGGTTTCCCAGGGACTCTGCATGCTGCTTTAAACCAGTTACTCTTGCCTATTCAAACAGGATCAAAACTGAACAAAGACAAAAAGATCCTTCCAGAGCTGTTTGAGGCAGCTGCAGCTAGTTCAGACTTCTACATCTCTTGACCTAACATGACTCCCAGGCTGCCACATTGTCTGGATGGGAAGTCAGAAGGGAAGCTAACGTGATTTTTATTGTAAGTGCTGCTCACTAGTGCAGTCAATCTAATTTATGTTGAGTTCAGGTTGCTAAGTAGCTTGCCAGCACAGAGGCTCAGATTCATGTCCGAGCTGTATTTGTGTTAGGCACAAATGGGTGTGTATGAACACAGATCTGTGTAATGGCTCGTTTACAGGTGTTTGTGGTAACATGCACATCTCTGAGTGGGAGCACTCCCGAGGTTGTTGAGGACATCAGAAAATGGTTCATTCATTGTATACATGATGGAGCTGACATTACGGCATTTAAGAAATAGATATCACTTGGAATGCAGACCCAGGTCCAAGTGAATGGCAAGAGTGTGAAAAAAAAAAAAAAGAAAAAAAAAAGATGAGCAATTGCAAGTGTGTGTACAAGAGACAAGACATGCTTACTGTCTTGTGCTTGGTCTATAGAGAATGGAGTTAGGAAGTTACCTTTTTTTGCTGCAGCCCATATGGTGCATCTGCCTACCAAAGGGAAGTAGTGAATAAATTCCTTGTTTTGCTTTGCTTTTGTGTGCAGCTTTTGATTTTCTTATGAAACTGTCATTATCTTGACCACAAGCAGCTTTTTTAGTTGTTTTCTCCTCCCTGTCCTATTGAGGTGGGGGGAGCGATAAAGTGACTGGGTGGGCATCTGGCAGCTGGTCATGGTCAACCCCCACTGTCCTTTCATTCAGGTGGCCTGTCCCCCTCTGTGTGCAGACAGTGGAGACTTTTAGGGACACTTCATAGGCTGTTGAGCAAATCAGAGGGCCTCTGTGGGGAACTGCTGGGGGCTGAGAGACAGGAAGGAGTACCAGGGTCAAACTGACCTTGTGTCTGACCTGTAGGCCTGGGAACACAGCTGTCATTGCCCGTGAAAATACCACTGCAGTACCTGTGCTATATCCCACTACAGCAAGTGCCTCTGGGCTGGTGTTGCCAGGATTGACCTTCTGAATTGCCAGGGACCTCTGTTTCTCTGCGCAGCGAGAGGAGGGGGCTCATGCTGAGGTGGGCTTGTACTTCTGGCATGTGCTGAAGAGCAGATCTGGTGCACATGGAGGCTGTGTGGTCACCTACATAGAAGCCTCCCCTGCCCACATCAGTGCAGCTTAGGGCACCAGCCACGTATCCCTTTGCTTATGCTCTGTGCCATCCTGGGAACACCAGAATGCCCAGGACTGTCTCTACTACTGATTCTTTTCCAGCTCAGTGCAAACACCAAGGCAAAGAGGTGGAATGTCCTTGGGGGAGTTACCATGTCCACTGTGTATCTTTCATATCTTGTGTGTAGGTGGCAGAGAGTTCCCAGTACTCCAGAGAACAATCCTGGCAAGTGTCACCAAAATTGAAGCTATTCTACAAGTCATTGGACTCAATTTGCTCCCTTTTTGCAACCCCTAAGTGGAGTAAACCCTTACCCTCAGAAGATGTTGAATGACACCAACAGGACGGCTAGCTCCGTGAGCCAACTCCACACCCCACAGAAGGAGCAGCCACCAGCATGGTCACAGCATGGTTTATGGGGTCCCTGGACACAAATCCCTTCTGCAGCATGAGGGAGACCCTGGCACACATGCACCTGGCATGCTCCAGCTCCTCTCCCATCTGCCCAAGGGTTACGTGTTTTTCTCCCCACCTTTCTACTTGCACCCTCTCCACCTCTGGCCCCACTATGTCACAAGACCTTGGCAGCCTCTTTGCTCTGGCCAGACTGACCAACTGGACCCCCAGGAGGAGGAGGAGGATGAAGAGTGAGGACCACAGTAGCTATTTCTCTCCCTGCACTTTGAATGCTCATAGGGAAAGGTGGGCATGAATGGTGGAGCTCTGCTCTGTGTCCCGTCCTGACTCCCCGTTCTTACACTTTTAACTCTCTGACCTTCACCCTTTTTCTCCCTCGAATTGTTGCCATTTCTGCTGTTTTCCTTTATGGCCCCCCTTATCCCAAGAGCTATATGGTTTAGTTAGGGTCAGCTGATACCCAGACTAAAGGGTAGGGTTTTCCCCAGCAGTCCTTGGCTAGTAACCACATAATTAAAAGCAGAAGGAGAGCGGCGACAGGAACCCAATCTGGCATTAATGAGAGCGAGATGTTGTTGCATGACCGGCTGAGCAGCAGGAGCCTGGCCAAGCAGCAGCACAACAAATAGTGCCGGATGTAGCAAAGCTCCATGTTAGCATTACATGGCTCTCAGTTACACCTGGGGAGCTCAGCATCCCATAGTTGTCCTTTCCTGAACCCTCATGCATAAGGAAACGTAGAAGACTGGAGTCTACTTGTTCCTTGCATAAAAAAAGAGATGTCTTACATTTTTACTTCAGTTGTGTTGGTGCCTTTACCATCTCTAGAGCTCTTGAAAACCAGATGGAGCTGGTCAGGCTAAGTGACCTGGCACTGAGCAGGGTGAAAGAGGGCTATCTCAATTCTCTTTGCTGAGAGCCTGTTTCCCCCATCAGGTCATGAAGCTGGCGTGGTGTCCATAGGCAGAGAGGACGAGGCAGCATGCAAAGAATTGTTAGGCTTTGCTATCTGAGCCCTGCTTAGATTTGTGGGTTGCAGTTGCTTTGCGACCTGCTGCCCTTAAGACTCCCAAACCCTTGTCCTTTCTTTATGCAGACTGATTGCAGGCTGCTAGCTACAAAGCTCTCTTGGCTGGCCATTCTCTCACAGTCTGTATGAAGGAACTCATTCTCAAGGTAGCTCATTGCTATATTGTACAGCAAAACGTGCAGGGCTTAACAGTAACTACCAGTTGTAGTTCATTTCAACTCCTCCACATACAACACAGCAGGGGCTTGCTGACACAGCTCAGTAAGCAAAAGATCCCGCTTCTGCACAGCCCTAACTGATAGCAGATGTAGTGAAAGCCTGGTCCTAAATTCCCTGATGTGAATGTGATCAGATATAATTATATAGTTTAGCTTTTACTATACCCCTGCACACAACAATGATCCCGAACTGGAAGCTTGGAGGCAGTCCATACCCTTTGTGCAATCCTGGGAATTGATTGCAGCCTGAGGAAGCCGCCAGAGACTATGCAGGCCAGAGACATCAAAACAGGGTATCGCCCACAACGTGTTCTTTGCACGGAATTGTTAACTAAGGAATGACATATAATGTGTGGTCATATCTATCATCTGTTTAGCTACACCAGCATAGTTCAGACAGTCAGAGAATTTGTGTCAGTAAAATTTCCCAAGAGGGCAAGCCTCATCATGGTTTTCTGACAACCACATAATACAACATTTTCACACTGCTCAGAGCAGCTAAGCAAGCACCAGACCTGGCTTTCAATGTAAGAAACCCTCTGAACAAAAGCAGCACATTACAGGGTAGGTCACCAACCAAGAGTTTTTCAGCCTTTTCTGCCATAAGGAAATGCATGACCAGTTTCTGCCCTTTTAGAATATGAATTCATAATAGATTTTGCCAGGGACTTTAGAAATTGTCATTTGGAGCTGGGAGTCTGACAAGACAAGCAGTGTTCGGTCTGGATGAATCAGGAGAGCATACTGGCATCTGCGTTTCCACAGTAGAGATGTGACTTGTAAGATGTGACTTACAACCCATGTGGAAAGCAGCCTGGCACAGGAGTTTACACAGAGCCTATCTCTTTGCACGGATCTCCAATGGAAAACTGCCGTCTCAGAGCAGGGACTCCCAGATGTGCCCTCAACAGAAGGACTATATGATCATTTATGGTTTAAGAATGTTTCCTTTGCACGCAGCCTGACTGGGGACCTGTGAGATCAACCATGGCTCTAAGGCCAGTGAAAGAGCTGCTCTGGGGATGGAAGCAAAGCTGTTCAGTGCTGAGCACAGAGAGCTGTCAAAAGCACTGCTGTGCTGGTTGGTGAGGACATGGTGTGGTCCCCACATGTGTCAGTGACCAAGCCAGAATTGCCACTGGGAGGGGGCACCCTGGTCTGCAGCACACACTTGTTGTGGTTGTGAAAATTGCCTGCCTGCTCCTGAAAGCTTGTATGAACACATCCCGGGGTGAATCACAAAGTTCTACTGTGCAATGACAACTCTATCCCAGCAAAAGCCCTAGTGCAGTGGCCTCATAGTGGCTGTGTAGAGCCTTCTACAGGCAGAACCTCCCAGCATTTAAACATGCTCTGGGCTTCAGCCTGGCTAAGGAGAGCTGTTGAAATGCTACCTACAAACATGACTTTGTCTTGCTGAGTACATCGAGAAAATATTGCACTCCACTGCAATATTGATGGGATGACCCAGGTCTTAGGTGTAGGAGGGTTAGACAAGGACACTAAAGATAGAAAGTGTGCCATGCAATAGGTTAGATATGGAGCAATGTCCTGTCATAAACAAAGTTTGGCCACTCCTACACAGAAGGAATCAGCCTAAGTTTACCATATCACAGCCTTGCAGAAATCATGGACCAAATCCTGATATTTTCTTAGTTTCAAGAGTCGTGCTGGCTCAGAAAATAGTTAAATGCAGTTCTAGTTGTCTGTGGATGAAGATCATCGATTTTCTGGTAATATGAGGGTACCTGGCTGATCCAGGGCTGTGGTACTTGCAACAGGGATGGGACTTTGTCAGCCCAAGCTGTAGGAGGCAAGAAAAAGCCATGAGCTGTATCTGTGAGGCCACAACAACAATGGATCTGGAGGCAAACCCAGCTGAAAATTGTCCAGGGGTGAAGCAAAGACCTGCTTGCAAAAACCTGTGTCTGGACTTGCCCATGCAGAATAGGTGTTTGGGTCTCAGTCCAAGCCTTCCTGAAAGCTCAGTGGTGTAAGAAGCAAAAGTCAGAGAAGAAGAAATCCCAGGGTTCATATCAGCATAGGGTTCAGACCAGGTAACAGAGTCCAAATCCAGCAGTTCCTTTATCCAGTGACTCATGGAGACGAGGGCAGTTTTGCAGAATCATAGCTTCAGGCCTTTGGATGGTTGGCAAAAAGGCACTTTGGTGCTGATATGCATGTGAATTGCTCTTTGCTGAGCACTCTGAGTACAGAACATGGATAGCATTTGACCTATGCTAGTTTTATCCATTCCCCCTGTATCATCACCATCATGGACAGTGAAAGAATTGCAAAGACTTGCCTCTCCTACTCTGACTATGATGGGAGGTCTAAAAAGTATGGATTGTGTTTTCATCCAACCTAGAGGAGACTCTGAGGAGCCGCAGTAACAGGCTTCAAGCAGGTCACTGCAGAGGGCAAGGGAAAAAAAACAAACCCATTCTCTTTTCCCATGGGGAAAAATCAAACTCACGTGCCTAAAACACAGTAAGAAGACCCACATCAATACCATCAACATTCTCTAAATAATAAGGTGAGTGAATCATTTCCTGAGTAGGCTGGAGGACTGCAGGGCTGTTAAATACATGTCAGAAAGTATCTATCAGGCATGGGCCAGGTTTAGGATGAGTTAGCTGTTCCCAAGGTCCTATTTTGTGTTTGGTGATTTCCCCAATCCTGATAGTACCAAGGGACCAAATGCAGCTATTAAAAGCTGTGTAAGATCCCTATTGGTTTGTGTTTCTTCCATTAAACAAAAAAACCAAAACAAAACACCAGAAAAACCCAACAGACTCACCCATGGTTTATTTAGGAAGGAAACAGATATTCAGGGAAGGAAAACATCCTCTATTTATTCCGTAGCCATTGCTTAAGGGAGGACTGTGAGAGAAACCAGGTCCTGCAGTGCTTTCTAAAAGCAGGCAAAACTTCTGTGGGAACAAAGAGATACACCACAGCCAGCACAGCAATCTGTCCTGTAAGTGCCTCCAGTTTCTTGGACTGGTGGCTTCCAGCTTCTCTGATTGTAGATCTTCATATGATTTTCTCCTTTTGAAGATGCAGGCCCCATACAGTGAATTTAAACTGGCCAGCAAAAGGCTTGCTTTTCTTAATTACCTTTCAGAACAGGGGGCCTGCAGACCACAGGTCAAAGGGCACTTTGCTGAAGAGAGTTCAGATTTAGTCTCTTCAAAACCAAGTGCAAGGGATCAGCTATCTGAGTGTGATATGGCCTGAGGCTCTGCCTTGGATTACACTCCCAGGGAGCATTTTGTATTTTGAAGCTCTTGTTTGGGACAGACCAAAAAACAAACAGTTCAGTGTCAAGGGGACAGGCAGAGGGAAAAACAAAATCTTTATGACTAACAATGACAGACTGGTCTATAAGCCCCCAGGGGCCCGTCAACAACCTCATCACAGTTGCCATGCCAGTTCTCACGCACTCGGAGAAGTAGCTGGCCGTTCACTCAGACACTGGGCATGGTGTCTTCCCGGGCCATTTGCGACCCTCTCAAAGTTTCCTGACACATCTCAGAACAGTGACACTCACCAGCTTTGGAGGCAGGGTAGGAGCCTCGTGGAGGTTCCTCACTGCTGCATTTCCTGGGGGCTGCCAGTAGTTTCTGTTTCAGCTCATACCTCAGAGGGCTGGAGAAGCCTTAGTGCAGCACGGAGCATTGTCAGCAGAGACCAAAATGGGCTGTGCTTGGCAAGCGCAGTGGAAAGTAAAAAGAGGGTGACCTGGGAGCATTGCTGTTCTCACTTCATTTTTCCATTGCATCTGCTGCCTTTTTTTTTTTTCCTGAAGAGAGAAACAGAACAGAAACAAAATATAAATTGTTTCTCTCACCCTAAGTACTACAGAAGGGAAGCACTGTTGGAGAGACTGGAGAGACAAGAGCAGGAAGGTCTGGGTTATAGTCTCCATCCTTCCACTCACCTTCTTTTCTGTCTTTCATTCCTCCCTGTTTCGCTTTCTTTCCAGCATCCCGCCACTGCTGCCACTCAGGGTGATGAGCTGATGTTTGTGCTGGTGTTTTGATAGGGTACCAAGGGATTATATCACTCACAGGCTGGTCCTGAACAGACATTTTTGGAAGTACCTCAGCTCTCCCCACAGTATATTGTCAACAGACACAATGGCTCAAATATGATAGCAGTTGAAGGCAACAGGAATGTTATTATTGTCTGAGCAGCTGGGAGCAGCTTCTGGCTGCTCAGAGGAGCCAAGTGTCCTGGTCAAGCACCCACAAGCCCACTGCTCAAAGCTCAAACCACATAGAAAGTGCCTGTCTCCTGCATCACAACCTCCAAACTGCCTCTGGCAAGACCTGAATGGCATTTGGCATCTCTCTCCCCTAGAGGCACCCAGACCTTGCCAACTGGTCCAACATAGCCCCTCTTCTGGCTGGTTCAGCTGACCGTCCAAGGAGTGAGTGATGCAGACAGGTCCTGTCCTGCAAGACTCATGGGGAAAGATTGCTCTGACACTGTCTGGACTGTGTCCTATGTCCCCAAGGGCTACGATGCAGCATTGGGCTCAGGGACACCATGTGTCCATCCAGCAACCTGCTTCACCCTTCCCTACTGGCAGGTCTCCCATACCACCTGTCCCCATCCATCCCCATGCAGCATGAGAGCCAGAGGACAGAGGTTAGCCATGATCCCCAACAACAGTCCAGCAACTTCAACTGCCCATTTCCATGACAGTGTCACGGTCTGCAGAGAAAGGTTTCCAGAGGGCATGATGCCAGGAAAACCCTGAAGAAGGTCTACATAGAGAAGATACCCTTTTGAGACAGAAGCTCACCCATGGGACCCTTGACAACTGATCTGCCCTAGGACTCGATACAGGAAAAAGGTATTTATTTTTACCGACTTGACTGGAAATTTTATGGTCCTGGAAATGGGCACCAGGCAGACCCCTGAACTCGGCTCCCCCTTCACTGGCAGAGCTGAAGGGGCTGAGGGAATTGCAGCTCCCACAAGCCACAGAGCAATCATGTGCTTGCTTGCAGGAAAAGTCTTGAAGCTGGAAGACCCTTTTCTCAGACCTGGAAACAGAAATGCCAACATTTCTTCACTCCATAGCATGGCTCTGAGAACCACGGTCACTATGAACTGCCTTGAAACCAGACTGCAGCCAAAAGCAGGCTCCAAAAGTTAGGACATTGTTCTTAATGCCAGGGAGAGGCTATGTGTACACCCTGCTTGTGTGTGTAACCTCAGGCAAGTCACTGCCTTGGTTGCCCACACCTCAAGCTTGGTAAAGGTAACCTTTCTTGATCTTGCTTTAACTCTCCAAGAATAGGAATTTTTCTGCAAGCCCAACACATACCAGTCTTCTCATTTAGCCAGCCAAGAAGACCCTCTGGAGCTGTGGTCTGGGCCCTTTAAATGCTGCTCCTGTATTTCAAATGGCTCTTGTAAACCTCTGTAACCTGAGCATACAAAATTGGTGCTGGCACTGGAAAGCAGTTATGCAATATCCAGAAGGTAAAATGCTTTTGGCAGGGAGATGTGAAAGGAGATACAGGTGGGAGGCTCCAATCACTGGGGTGAACACCATGTTCCATGAGAAGCCCAGGAGAGAGATGATCCAGTCATGGAATCATAGGATGGCTTGGGTTGGAGGGTACCTTAAAGATCATCAAGTTAAAACCCTCACTGAAGTGACTGTCTCCCTCCTTGCTGCTGTTCTCCCAAATCATCTCTGCCATGAAGCATGGACAGACCTGGACAAGAAGGTGAAGACACTGCTGGAAAAAGACAAGCCAGACCTGTCCAAATCTGAAAAGCCAGAAGAGGAGACCTGCACAGATGCTGCTCACCCTGTGCATTTCAAGCATCACCTTTTGGTGTCCCAAGCTGTCAAGTTCAGCCATGTGTTCTCAGCCACATGTTCACTGAACTGTACCATGTCTTCCCTCTCCCAGTTCTATCCCAGAGTGTGCAAATGCAGGAAGCTCCCCAGGCAAAGCTGGGAAGGTGCAGGGCACCACTCCAGGGTGCAGCTTGCCACCCATTGTCCTAGCAAGCATGCCATGCCATGCCATGCTGTGGAGTTGGCTCCTCTGCCAGCCAGAGCCCTGCCACTCCCAAGGGCAGGGTTTGGCTGAGGCAGGCCAGTCCTGGCACGTGTGAGCGACAGGGCATGTATCCTGTTTCTTTGCACTGGCATGTACAACACTGTGTGGTGGGACTGTATGGGCTTGAACTGTCCTGTCTTCTTACAGGTGAAGTCTGAAGCTGTTCCCACCCCTCCTGCCAGGGTAACTGCTCCAACCTGTAAAGGCAGGATTTTGCCCACAGCTTGATTTTCTCCAGCTGTGCAAATTAATTTGCTGGTAACCAAGAAGTCTGATCTAACCAGTGCTCTGCACCACCTACCCATGTTAGAACTGCTGGTATTCCTGTCCTCCTTTTCTCCCTGCTGAAAGCCCATGAGTTGCCAGCTCCATGTAACTGGCCTCCCACCCTCAGCCAGAGAGACCTGGCTTCCAGTGCTGCCAGTTTGGCTGTGAACGAATGTCCATCTGTTACTTGCTATTTTCTCCTGCATGATCCATGCAAAATACTTGGATCTTGGCTGCAGAAGGCCCCGCACCCTGCTTCTTCCTAACCCTTGCACAGAAGCTGCCTCGCTTTCCCTTGCCTGGTTAAGCACATTCCTTCCTCCCTCCCTCCCTTCTTTGCTCTACCCTCCAGCAATTTTCAAAGCATTTTTGTGGCATCTAAGACCCGAAGACAAATTCATGAGCTGTGGAGATGTGGTTTCTGTCACATGCTCTTAGCTTCAAGCCCTGGCTAGTGCAGGGGGGCAGTGGCATAAGGGTATCCACCACGCTCCTTTCCTGAGGGTTGAGGTTGTGCTTACTGTTTCACAGCTGGCTCCGAGTGAACTTAAATCGCTAACCATGAGCTGATTGGGAAAAGACTGTCTGCTTGTTCTTTCCCAGGATCCTGGCTCTCAATAATTATGTGGCCTGGAAAAAATTATTATTAACCATAAGCCTGGGAACTGTGTTTATTATTCAGCTTTATGGGAATCCATACAGCTCCCATGGAAGGGGATTATTTACCTAGGCCCTGAGAAACACTAGAGGAGACTGCATGCTCCTTCTGGCTATTGTATTGCCAAGTCCCACAGCAATTCATCCGGAGAGCTGCTTCCTCTAGCTGTCATTAATCCTTGTGGGCTTGACTACCCCAGCATGCAGCATCCTTTGGGTCACCGGCTGCTGGGAAGCCGGACCATTGTTTCTAGGCTTTTGTCCCAGACAGAGGGTTTGCTGGAACTGAGGAACCAGGCATTTCAGGTATCACGCCACCACACAGTGACTGGCTTGCAGCCTGACAATTGCTCAGGCCTTTCCTAGCTTTCCTGCTGGGAAGCCAGCTGGATTTGGACCCATTTTGATGAGGCTGAAGGAAGGATTGGCCATGGGATGTTGCAGTATGAGCTGTGCTCACACCACGTGAAGGAGTTTCCCTGCACACCTGCCCACCACAGCCCCCAGGGATGGGATGGGACACCCGGGACTCCCCACTCCGTCCTGGTCCCTAACTCCCAGCCTGATTTTCTAGTCCCTGCAGGGGAGAAGCAGGAAGATCCAGTTTCAATTCAGTGCAATAATTGAAGGAGAGAAGATATTCTCCTCTCTAAGAGCTAAAAGAAAGATTGCAGGGGAGTGTTTTTAATAGGGATGGTGCCCATGGCATGTATGTGCACAAACGTGCATGGAAGGTATTGGGGCATGTAGGGAAACCCAAATAGCGCCTTCATTCTTGCCATGAGCTTTCAGAGCCCTTTGCGGTTCCTTTCATGGTGAGAACCTTAGAGGAAGAAACAGAACTCTGAGTCTTCCCCAAGCCAGGGTTCGATGGGGGTTTATAGCTCTGATGGGAAAACCTCTTTTCAAGGTTGTGTCTGTCTCAGCACAAACTACACTCTAGGGACAGCTCAGAAGGAAGCAAGTTGTGATTTCCTCCCCACTGATGCTGGCAGACAATGCACCAGCAAGCTTGGAAAGAGCTGTCTTTTCATTCTCCAGGTGAGCCATATAACTGGGAATGCCTACATGTGGGCAAGCCCCCACATTGCTCTCCATTCCTGTCCTTCTCAGGGCTTCTGGAAGGCCATGGAGCAAAGCAGCCAGCCCCTACTGCCTACCCAGCTCATCCACCACATTGTGACTAGCAACTCTCCTCCTGGACTTCCAGCTGGAGGTCCCTCTTCTTGCCCTCTTCGGGGGTGCTGGATGCCACCACAGCTTTGCAAGTGGCAGCAATATTATTTTGATCCTGCAATTGATCTTTTTTTGGTAAATCATTGCTTTGTGAAGTGCTAAAAGATGAGCAGAGGGCTGAGAAAGCCACCTTTTACACCAGCCCAGAAGTGACACCATAAGTGCATCCAGGATCTGGAGAAGGTCTGCCTGATGGCCCCCATAAATGGAGCTGTGCTGCTGTCCCCTCCACTGCCACCAAGGTAAAGGACACAGGGAGAATCTGTGAGTTTTCCCAACCCACACAGCATGGGGCTGCCTCAACGACCCCTGAGCTGGTCCTTCTCATGGCCCTGTGCACTGTGCTGGTTCGGAGCTGGGGCACACCAGGACAGCTCCATGCCTAGGTTCCCATATGTCGAGTGGGGAACTGCAGGGACCCAGCTGTGCAGGTGGTCTGGGAAGTCTCCATGCCTTGCAGGAATCACAAAGCACCATAGTGGGCCAAGGGACCACCTGAGAGTCTGTGACAGACCTATAGGCCAAACTCAGTCTGACCCAGATAGTGAATGCAGAGCCCCCCTAGTGCCTGCCAGGCAGTACCAGCCGTCACAGTGCACTGGGGTGACGCTGCTCTCAGGTATCAATCCCTCCATCTTCTCCCTGATTTTGGGCACTGAGCAGTGTGCAGGTGAACAGAAGGACACCCTTCCCCTCCCACGTGCTCAGCGGATGCGGACTGTGGTGGCAGTCAGACAGAACCGCTTTCTCCAGCACAGTGCCCCTATTGTCCAGCTGGGCTCTGGGGCCTCTCATCCCCACCAGCCAGGCAGAGTCAGGACCTTTGTGGCCCAGCAGCACAGATGACAAGGTGAAGGGGAGGGAGGCACACCTCCAGAGTGGGCAGTCCACCTTGGCATCTCCACCATGCAGCCCCACTGCTTTTTGGACTTTGGTGCAAAAGACAATAAGGGAGGACAGTAAGGTGGTGGCTGAAAAAGGGCAAATCTGAATGAAGAAGAGGGGGAAAAGAGAGGAGATGATGCTGAAATGCAAGGGGCAAGACAGAGCCAGTGAGGCAGAACTGGGCTGTGAGCTGGAGAGGAAAAGCAGTGAGCCCCATGGGAGCTGGGGTGTGGGAATAGACAATGCAATGGAGGGGAAGGAGCCAGCTCCCACTCTGGGACATGCACAAGGCTGCAATTAGAGAGAGGAGACAGTGTGTCTGCCCAGGCTGGGAAGTCTCCTTCAGCCATGGACACAGGGTTGTGCAGGGGCTGGGGCAGAAACTCACTGCCTGCTCTGTGCCCCTGCCCACAGCTCCCCTTTGACTTGCACCCTGAGGGCAGCAAAAGCCCCGAGGGCAGACGCTGACAGTAGCCATGGAGATTTCCTTCGAGGTGCAGAAGGCTTTGCTCTCCAGTGCTGGGACAAGGTATCCAAGTTGCTTTGTGCTTGCCATTGCAGTGCACAATCACGCCAGGGCCTCTTCTCTGGGTCAGCCCTCCTCCCCTGGCTGCCCTGGGCAGCCCCCTCCTGCCTCCTAAAATAGCTGCTCAAATACTAATGTCCTCATGGCAAGCAGGTTACTTGACCACCTGCCTCTTGCAGCTCAAAATGCACCCTTTGGTAGGCTTCTGGGATTTTCTTAGATGAAGGATCATATGGGACATATGGGACTCCAGAGCACATGCTCTGGTTTTAGTGTCCTCCTCTGCACTGCAATTATCCAGACCCCAGTGGAAAATTCAAGCTTGTTTGGAAACAAAGACTCTGGGTTTGGCTTGGAAAGGCTCAGAAAATACCGTGCAAGGGTCACAAACTTTTAATACAAACTGTGTTTGGCCCTGGCTCTCCAAAAGGGGGGAGGTAGAGAAGGAATATGAGCATGCACCATTTTTGCTACTGCAAAATTTGGCTGGGAAATTAGGTGCTCTAAAAAGAGAATGAACAAGTCATGCAGCCAGAGAAACTGATTTCCAAATTTGCTTTTTATGGCTCATTTTCATCACCCAGCCAAGAGTCAGATACAGCAGAGCTCCTGCAACCTTCCACTGGAGTGACAGCAAAGGGAGGTGCTTGAAAAAAGCCAGCAACTTGTGGCAGGGACAGAAGAAAGGGGAGAGACCTGGTGAGACAACAGTGGGCTTTTTAAAATACAGAATTATATACTTCAGACTTGCAGTGGTTTTTGCTTCCTGCTCAACAGCTTCAAACCATCTCAACTGCTTTCCTCTTTTTCTGGTCATTTTAAGATCTTTTCACTGAGGTGAAATTAAATACAAGTTGTGGGAGGAGACCTGATGGCTTCCCTGCCATTCTCACCTGCATGGGAGCAGTGGTAGCCATGAGTTAAGGCAGCACAGTGTATTGACTGAGCAGTCAGACACAGAGAAGTGTGGAAGATCACCACAGCGTATTTAGAGCTGTGCAGCAATAACAGCTAATTTGTTTTTGCCTAAAGAGTGATTAGGGTTGGTTTTGTTTCATTTTAAATAAAGACTTGTGGACTCCAAAGGTCATTTCCGTGAAACAACAATGCTCCTTTCAGAAAGGGGCACCGGCAGGGTCTCTGTTACTTCCAGTGCTCCCAGCCTGGTTTGAAAGCCCAGCTGCAGCTCAGCCACACGAGCATCCCTGGGACTGCTCTCTACATATTGCAGCAGCTGGCTGTCCCAGTACCCCCACCATGGAAAGCTAAGGAGCTTGGGAAGGTTTTCTCTGTTGGGGTGTTTGCAAGCACCCAGTGCCTATTTGACAGTAAAATGAGGATGATGCCCAGCTCCTCCCCCACATCACCCCAACCTCAGCAGCATCCCTGTGCCTTCTAGGGGCACTGGCAGAGGATGGTGCATCCCCAGCAGGCAACATACAGCCATACATTTCCCCCATCCTCATCAGGTATGGCAAAAGGATCAGATATTACCAAAAATTCTGATTTTAAAATAATCTATTTGCAGTGTGGAAAGGTTTTCCATGTCCTGCTGTCTTTAAGCAGCAGGACAAGTGCCTCACTGACTTCAGTGAAGTTGGTACCATGATCTGTATCCATACAAGTACATTGAAGAAAGGTGATGCAGGAAGTATTCAGCAGAGCTGGGAAAAAAAGCGGGCATCTTGGTTCCTAGATCCAGGTCCACTACATATTTATTTTCCTGTATCATTCCTAAAGAGCTACTTTTTCATGCTTTCAGCAGGCAGAAAGTGTGGCAGAGCTGTGAAGAAGAAAACTTGAGGCTTAGGCTGTTCTCTGTCTCGCAGGCATGTGTTTGCCACGGATTTTCTCTCTTCTTCAGTACAGCCCCCAGCATCACTTTTTATCAGTCAGTCTTCAAGTTTCAAGTCACTTTGCTCTACAAGTACATTATCTTTTATTCTCTGTGGGGAAAGAATCTTCAGAAAGAAAAAGCCTCTGAGTTAAAAAAAGCTCTCCTCCTTAGCCAGCACTGCTGTTTGTCACCCTCTTGGAAATTTGTAAACTCTTTTCTCTGTATTTATCTAACCTTGCTATTTTTGGATTTGCCATAACTGTCTGCACCAATGAGGTGTGTACAGAGGGGAGAGCGTCTGTGCTGCTTGGCTGATATTTTTGGCCAGTGCATTGGTCACACTGGGAGCTTGGGTACCACAGAGAGATGCAGTTCCAATCCTCTCATCTCTCTGCCTACAGGAAAACTCACTGAAGGAATGGCAGCTGAAGGAGGTCTGCACAATTTTGCCTCCCAGGGGCATGGTGGGACTGTGATGGCCCATAGGAGAAGGCAGTTTGCTTCATCTGTTCTGCCCAAAGGTGCCCTGGCAAGTCCCAGCCAGCCAGCTCTTGTGCGGGAAGGAGCAGCATGGGGCACACGTGGCCACCCGGCACAGAAGGGAAAGGACTAAATCAACCCCCAGTACCTCCACTGGGAGGTGTGGGTGGAGACATACTGTATGTATGTACCTTAATACCCTACAGCTTACAAGACATGTGTGATTTTAATTTTCTTGTCTTGCCAAGAGCCTTTCCAAACCAGGTCCAGATGGGGTTAACTCTGTCTGTCCTATGCTGTGCCAGAGGTGGGCTGCGTGGGTGACAAAGGAGCTGCATTGTGGGAATGTTTCCTCCATCCCTTCATTTTCAACCAGGGATGCCTCAGCTTCACTCAGACAGATTCTCCTGTATGCCCTAAACCATCGGTTCATGTTTACAGCTGAGATCAGTGGTGAATCCCAGCATGGGCAGTGATTCATTCCCATCACTCCAGGCAGCAATGCCACAGCAAGGAGACGCCACTGTCACTCCCCTGTGCTGTCAAGAGAGAGATCTGTCCTACCCTAACCAAAGTCCTGTTCAGAGCCATTGCGCATCTACTAATCAGACAAAAAGGTTTTTCTGATTTCTTGGAGGCTTGCAAGAACAATTTTTTCAGCTCCAGAGTTTTGATTAGGGCTTGTCTTCCAGTAGCCAGGAGGTCACAGTGTCTGCACAGATCACAACCTGAACATCTGCATCCTATTACACAGCATGGTAATTATTTTTCAACATTCCCCAAGTCTTCTAGTAGTGACAGTGATGATTAAAGCCTGGAGTGGATTCCTGAGTAGCATTTCAACTTCCTTTACTTTCGCATCCTGACCGTAAACAGGAGAAGAGGGCTTTCCTTGGGCACTAGGTCAGGAAGCCCATGTGCCTTAGGGTGATACTGACGCACTAATGAAAGCCCGGAGATGTCAACTGGTACAAAGCAGCTGAACAAACCTGCCAAGGGATGCCAACAATTGCAGGATGTCACTGCAGCTCTCAGAGAGGATGTTTCCATTCACTGATTTGGCTCCCGTGCCAAAAACTATCTAGTGGTCCAAGGAATAGTCATTGTCTCCAGGAAGTGACCAGGAGTAGACTCTGGTGGCTCAGAGAGAGTGACAGGGATTTGATTTCCCAGAGCCAGAGCCAGTGCAGCAAGAGGAGGTGTGTGAGGCAGACTCTGGGCAGGGCACCTCTGGGCAGCCCCCTTCACACCTCTCAGAGGGTCTGGAGCCCCTGTTACAAGGGGGCTCCGTAAACCTTCCTGTTGAAGACTGGGACTTTATCGTTCTTGGGGAAGGCAGGGAAGATGGGTCAGGGAGATCAAGAAGCCAAGAGGAAAAGGATCAAGTATACAGTAAGAGGCTGGAGCTGCCAAGCAAGTATTCCAGCCAGGAAATAGTCTCCAAATTTCCTGACTGAGAAGGGATTTTACTTTCTGTCCTCGTTATGCATGGTGGCATTAATGAGCCCACATTGCTGTCGGGTTTGGGCTTGTGCAGGTCAGGATTCAACATTCAAGAAACTTCCTTCATAGTTTATGCTGTGAGGTTTTGCAAGGCAGTCAAGGGCAGGAAACTGTCTATAAATGAGGGCGACTGCTCCGGATGGGTCCCAGTGCTGAAAGCAGCTGCTGTCTACGGTCTGTATCCAGCCAGAAGGGAGGCAGAAGGCTGGACTCATCGTTAGGAAAGGGGCTGTGGCACATGCCAGTGTGCACACCCTGCACAACAGCTCCTGCCGTTTGCCTCTCGCTGCATCCCTGCAACTCCTCCCGTCCTTGTCCATCATTACCTGCCTAGTATTTCTCTGAGTGATGTCCTGCCCCCATGTGTGTGCTTGCATGTGCACTCACGTTCGCGTGTCTCCCTTAGCCCCAGCGCGTTGTCTCGCTCTTAATAATTGCTCAGGTTGCCTGGCAGCTACATGCACATCTCCATCCCACCTCTGCTTTTCTGCTCAGTTACGCTCGTGTGCCTCTCCCAGCGCCTGCCGGCATCTCCGCTGGCGTTCTCCATCCCCCTCGGCTGGCCCTTTTATCCACGGTAAACAGGACAGGCACGTGCATCCAAGCCGCGTGCGCCCGAGTTGGCTCGGATTGCACCGGCCCAGAGCCAGGACAAAAGGACAGGGAGGAGGGAGCAGGGGTGGGGGAAGCGGACGGGAGCGAAAGGTCTGTTGGAAAAGGCGTAGGGGACAGCCCAGCCTCTTGTTGCCTTTGCGCTGCTCTCATGGAAAAGATCGTCAGATAAGCCTGCTCGTTAAGATAAACGACCAAATGCCTGCAAGACGCCAGAGCTGGACCTGAAGAGAAGCTCTTCTTCATCCTCCGAGATAAGAAGCGAAGAGGGTGCCCCAAGGCCGCTGCTGCTTGGGCTAATAGGGGGTCAAGGGGACGGGCACAGATGCGCATCAGAGCTCAGGCTAAAGGGACTTGGGAAAGGCTGACACATGGCGAAAATTGGAGTCAATTTTAGAAAAACGCAGGGTGAGCAATTAACGCTGTTTAAAACAGGAGTAACATTACACCCCTCCCTCACAGAGAAAGGGCAGCTGGCACAGTATGACACAGCTCGTAAATACTTTATCAGAGCCTTGGTTATAAATTTGTCCCCTACACAACGGTGCTGACCACCACGTCAGGAGCAATGGGGTGCCGTGCCCGCAGGTGTGGTGGGGCAGGGGGGAGAGGATGCTGCACCAAAGGCATATTGCGACTTAGCATCTCAGAGTGTTTGCAAAGGGCAAGGGAGCTGTGGCAGCTATGGGCACCTCATAGAGTGCAAAGGATGGACCAAATTAGAAGATGCAGAGAGGTCAGGTGAGAAACTCTGGGAGAGGAGGGACTGGCAAGGTTTCTGGAGATGTAGCTGGGAGAGGAGATAGAGCAGGCTGTCTCTCACCTGTTGCATGGCACATGCCACACAAGTGGTCAGAGCCACCCTTGGGCGCTGGCAATGCTGGCAGCATTCACACGTGCAGGGAGGCAAGGCAGCTGCTGTGCTGGCAGAAGATGCAGGGGTGGGGAGACAGGAAGAAGCACAGAGGCAGGCACAGCCCTCAAAACAAGATGAAAATGAGTCAGCTGCACCAGCTGATGACTAGGGGGGGGTCCTGGAAGATGTCAACGTCTCTGTATCACTTTCTGGAAAATACCCAGCCACGATGGAAAACTACTGCAGCAGAAGTCACCGACACAGCCACACTGGTGACAGGCAGGAGGGCTGGTGAGACCGGCTGTGATCCTGCTTTGAATACTGGGCCAAAACCAACACAGCAGTGCTTGCTCTCCCAAATTTTAATGACTGCTTTAGAAGGGATGCTATTCAGACAGACCTGGTCAAACCTAAGAAGTGGATTTACAAATCTGAGTGTGAGGTGTTGCACCCAGGCTACCATCCTCATAAATCCTTAAGCTGATTTCAACCTCAGAGATGTCTGCTGGAAGATGAGGACAGCAGATTGTAAGCAACTGAGGAGAGTCCTGAAGCTTCCTTTGCCTGGCCAGCCAGCAGTCCACAGCAAGCAGGACCAGGGCTGCTGCAGTGATTCAAAACACACGCACACAAAGGAGCATGGCTTCCTCTGTGCCACTGCTACTCTCAGTCTCCTGCAGCAGATGAATCAACTCCTGGTGCAGAAACATCTCATGCTACAGCATCTCTTTGGCTGTGGCTCCATCAATCTAGTGATGCTGCTTCAGGCCAGGCTGGGTGATGCTTCTGGTCAGCAGAGCTTGGATGAGAGTGGTTACTGCAGCCATGGCCTGGAGAAGGTGGGAGGAAAGGGGGATCATCAGGTCTGGATAGAAGAGAGGCACCCAGCACATCCCCAAAGCCTCTCTGGGCATCTGCCATCACTGGGAGCCCTGAGCCCCTCTGCCACCAGACCCAAGGACAATACTGTGTCCCACCCTGAGGGGCTCATCTCTCTCTCTCTCTCTGGGTCAGAATCCTCCCCCCTTCCCCAGCATCTAATTATCCTCCATCCAGCCCAGCCTTCCCTCTGCATGCCCATGCACCAGTCCCCTGAGTTCAGCTGTGGTGGGGCTGGGGCTGCCTCCTGATGCTCCTGGTGACAGCTTCCATTGTGACGCATCCTCCACGATGTCACAGCCACCAGAGCCGCATCACCCAGCTGGCAAGCCCCAGGCTTTGTCCCCACCACCCAGCTCAGAGAGTCACATCACACCAAGTGCAAACCCCACATACAGAAGTGATCTTCCAGGGACTCTCTTGAGAGACACTCCCCTCACAAGGCATAATTTAAATAAAAATAGGGACTGTAGATGCATGTCCCTGACCTAAGTAGAGAGGTTCAGTGTTTTCTGAGCCAGATAGTCTGACTCCAAGTTACTTTGCAAAGAAGAGCTATGAGCCCTTGGGCAGAGACAACTTTCCTCCCTCTCATCCTCTTGCCTTCCTTCTCCTGGGTCAGTGCTTGGCCCAGCAAACCAAATGCCACTTGCATCCCTGGTGCAAGGGGAGAAGTTTCTGTGACTCCTGTCTCCAGCTATCAACTTGCTGCCTGCAAGGGCAAGCAAGTGGGCTGGAGGGGTCATGCTGGGACTCATATCTCTCTGCTCCCCTGAGGTTTCCCCAGCTCAGGAGAGCCACCTGTACACCCTGCTGGAGCGATCTACTGGATATTATGCCTCTCAGAAACATGGTCTGTACTGCATGAGTGCATGCCCTGAGACCCAGACAGCTCAAAAGCTTTCTGTAGCCTTGCTGCCTGTGTACCAAGACCAACACGGGAGCCACATTTCTGCCAGTTCAGCATGTGCAGAACTATATATCCAATGCACCTCCTGTCCAAAATCTTCTGGAGGCAAAAAGAGGAAGGGGTCAATAAGTTCGAGCATGCCGTGACGTCCCTTTCTGTGTCAAGTCTCTCTTGTCAAGGGGGTGGAGTGGAACTTGAGGTCCCAAGTGGAGAGAATATAGAATAACAGAATCATTGTGGTTGGCAAAGACCTCTAAGATCATCAGCCATTAATCCAGCACTGTCAAGCCCACCATGAAACCACATCCCTAGGCACCACATCTACACATCTTTTAAATGCCTGCAGGGATGGTGACTCCACCACTGCACTGAGCAGCTTGTTTCAATTCTTGACAAGGAAGAAATTTTTACTAATATCCAACTTAAACTTTCCCTGGCAAAACCTGAGGCCATTTCCTCTTGTCCTATTGCTTGTTATGTGGGAGAAGAGACCAACCCCCACCTGGCTACAACCTCTTGGCTGGACTTACTAGCAAGGCTTTAAAGTAGATTCAGTGAGGAAAAGGGATGTACTTCTGACTGTCATAGGGGAACCAGGAAACATCAAGACTTTAGAAAGCAGCAGAGAAATACCTGTAAATCATCCCGAAGGAATTAGGGAGGGCTCTTCCCAAAAGGTAAGGAGGCCAATAGCTCAGCTGAAGTGCCTCTACACCAGTGCACGCAGCATGGGAAACAACCAAGAGGAGCTGAGGACCGTGGTGCAATTAGAAAACTATGAGCTAATTGTTATCACAGAAACATGGTGGGATGAGTCACACAACTGGAACACTGCAGTTGAGGGCTACAGAGCTTTCCAGAGGGGCTGTGCTGCTGGGTGCTGCTCAGACCTGGTGGTGCTGGACCCAGACCAAGTGTACCCTGGCCATCCCCTCCTCATGGGGGTTTCCAGGTGTCCCTTGTTGCCCACAGCTGGAGCCAGCTCACCCAGGTGCAGCAGGTACCTTGAGACGCACATCTGTGTCCTTGGCTGCTGCATCCCATTGTCCCCACAGGGGTGCCTGACTGCAGACCAGCCTTTAATGCCCACCAGTGCAGACGGCAGCAGGGTTTGGCCTTTTTCCTTCACTGGTTTGCTAATTTAAGGATGGTTGTTTTTTTCTACCCCTTCCTGCAGCACTCCTGATGCTCATGGGAATTCAGTAAAAGTAGTGAAGCCGCATGGAGGGCCTTGCAGCAGTGCCTGGCTCCCCTCCCACCAGCAGAGAGGTGTCCTGTCCCAGGCTCCTGCTCACACTGGACACATCAGCTGGTGGGAAGTTTGGATTTTCAGCTTATTTCTGGATTTCCTCACATGTGACTAGTAGTTAATATAAGAGAAGTTAAAAAAACTCAGTGCAACCAAGGCTAAAGTTCAAGAGAGGGATGCCTGCAGCTGCCAGTGCTCTCAGGTACAGAAGCAGGAGGGGACATCTTCACTGCCCACAGGGGAAGGCTAAAAAAAAAAGTAAATCTCATTACTTTTCTTTCCCTCAACCACCCATTTAACTCCCCTTGCCTTCCACTTGTTTCTTGCTATCTAATTAAATTTCCTCAGATGAGCGTGTTTCAGGGCAGAAGGCTGCTGTGGGGGCTGTGCAGGTCTCCCAGTCCTTGGCTAGCTGTGGGGAAGGAGCACACGTGTGCACCCCCACACTCCCAGCTTCCAGACTCCATTCCTGGCTGCTTTGCACAGTTGGATGGAGACATACCCAAGGGCACATTGCAATCACCAGCGCAGGTTAGGAGATAAGCAGCCCTCTCTTAATGAGGACATGATATACCTGGCAAGAGGGTAGCCCTTGTGGGGAACAACAGGCTCTTTCACTCTGGGCCCTGGCACATCCAGGAGAGGCTGTGGGACACAGGGAACAACAGCTGAGACATCAGCTCAGCACTACCAGCCATAGGAAGCCCAAGCTAATAGGGCAGCCCCACATCAGCTCTTGTGGGAAAGGTTTGGGATGTCCCACATTGGATTCCACCAGCAATCACAGCAAGACAGCAGTTCTGGAGGGCTACAGCTTTGCTAAAATTGGCTTTTCCAGAAGGCAGATGGGGATGGCAGCTCTCCAGCACCAAAGGGAAAGCTATATTTCTGCCTCCAGTACCTGCCAAGGGAAGCCCATCCCAGAGGGAAAGGGCAGCATTACCACACTGAGAGCCCTCTATTTGCTGCTTGGGAGGAGGTAAAATCCCCACTGAAAGGAGCCAAATTGTTACTGCCCATATCAAAAGGCACTGAATTATTAAGGAGAAGAGATCTCTTAAGGCTGCAGGTGGAGCAGAAAGCTTTACAGATGGCTGATATTAAGTGTAATGGACCTCTAATGGAAAACCACCCGATTGATACAGAATGATTTCTCAGCTGTGGATCAAAACAAAGCAGCTGGAGTGAGTGTGGTACAGGCCATCCTCGCCCTGGGGAATTACTGGGTTTGATAGTCCTTCGCAGCCTTTTGGAGTATTACAGTGGGTATGTAATGGAGAGATACTCCCTTCCACCTCATTCTCTGAGAATATCCAGAATCCAGCCTTTGCTTTTTCTGGATGAGCCCAAAAGAGCCTTTTTGGTCTTCCACATGATTAAGGTCATGTAAGTGCAAGCTGTTTTTTCCAGGCCTCCTGAATTTGCCAAAATTAGGCTGGATTTGTGGAAACTGGCTTCCTGAGACTTTGGTCACTTCCGGCTTTGAATAGCAGGCCAAAACCAATACAGCAGTGCTCGCTCTCCCAAATTTTAATATGACTCCTTTAGTCCCACGTGGAGCCACAAATTACACAATTTGTTGATCTGAGTGTCAGAGTGGAACCAGAATACACCAAGACTTTAGGAAGCAGCAGAGAAATATTGTAAATCATCCCAAAGGAATTAGAGAGGACTCTTCCCAAAAGGTGAGCAGGCTGGTAGCCCAGCTGAAGTGCCCCTACACCAATGCACGGAGCATGGGAAACAAGCAAGAGGAGCTGAAAACCGTGGTGCAATTAGAAAACTATGAGCTAATTGCTGTCACAGAAATATGGTGGGATGGTTCACATAGAAGAGGAAGGCTGAGAAGAAGGGAGGCTGCAGTGCTCTAGGTTAAGGAATGGATGGATTGTGGAGAGCTGCCTCTGAGAAACAGTCACTAACAGGTTGAGAGCTTGTGGGCGAAAATCAAGGACTGGACCTACACCTTTTGGTTAGAGTCTGCTCCAAGTGTCTGACAGGGGGAGCCTGGTGATGAGGCCTCTTGCTTCATTTACAGAGGACAGTTTCATCCAGATGGAGGATTTCAACCATTCAGACATCTGCTGGGAAAGCGATGCAGCAGGCTGAGAGCAATCCAGGAGACTTCTGGTCCAGGTATTGGACAAACCAACCAGACAAGTGTTGCTGAACCTGGTGCTCACATATGCAGATGAGCTCATCAGAGAAGTTAAGTGGAGACAGTCTGTGCTGCAACCAAGCCCCTGGGTGAGTTCATGGTCTTGAGGAACATGGGCTTGGTGAGGAGCAGAGGGAACTTCAGATAAGAAAAACTAGCAGAGAAGATCCCCTGGGAAACTGTCCTTGGGACAGAGGAGCTGATCAGAGTGGGCAACTCTTTTAGGCCACTTTTCTTAGAGCACTGTAGTTCTCCATCCTGGTGTGTAAGGAATCAAGCACTGAGTAACTCTTTCAGTGACCTGAAGAGTAGAAAAGGCTATTACAGCTGACTACCCTGCTGTGCTAGGACAAGGAAACCTTTGCTCCAAGACCTCATAATCAAATATAAGACAAACAAGAAAGATGGAATAACCAGGGTGGAGAGGAAGTCAAGGGCTGGAGGAAAGTGTGATGTGTACCAGAGCTGCACGGACTGAGGCTTTCTATCCCTAATTAACAGACTCACTTGTCTTACTTTCTGCTGTGACCACCGTATGAGCCTTTTAAATATAGAAGGCTCCTCCCTGACTATGTACACAGCCAGCCTGGCACCACCATCCATCTCAGCTCCATGGCCACAGGTCGCATTTTCAGAACCACTTGATGGGTGGATTAATGGCTCCCTTTTTATTGCCAGCTCCTCAGCTTTCGGCGGGGTGGCGTGGGGGTGGGGAAAGGAGAAAAATAAGTAATAAAAAAACCCCATATGTGAAAGCTTTCAAGTGTCATGAAGGTGTATAAAAAAAGTCAGGATCTTATTTTAAAAATAACGTGTAGGGGGTTTATTTGCTGCTTAGTATGAGAAATGCGAGGCTTGTAGGTTCATTTTTCACACTTTCCCACACACATACCCCAGGCCTGGAAAGATACTTTATTATTTTTAAATGAAAATGTGGTGTTTTTCATAATTACATAGCTCCAAACTCTGGAGCTTTACTGGAATAACTGCTAACTGTGGGTGCTTGTCAGTGCTGCCCAGTGCATCCACCTACACAGAAATCTTGAGGTTTTCATCACATATAAGATGAAGAGCAGGATCTTTTATCATCTCTTTCAGGATTTGAGAAGTAATATTTAATATGAAAACCCTAGAAATGATTTACAAAAAATTGTGATGGTTTATACAGGTTTGACGTACTAAACAGGTCAAACTGAAGAGTTTTGGTTTGGTTTGTTGTTTTTTTTTTAAATTATCACTATCAAGAGGGAAACTACCCAGATTTAAAAGTTGCCCTGTATGTAACACAAAGAAAACCCCAGCAGGACGCAGCAGGTTTGGGCACAGACTAAGGGAAAATTAGCAAAAGGTATGCAGAGAGCTCTGAAGGGGGTGGGGGGAATAATTCATCATGACCTGCTCTCTCCATCGCCTGCAAAACTGCAGCAAAGCAGCACTTGGGTCTGAAATGTCCCGTTTGAGCTGCTGTTACTCATAGTGGAAATCCAACCCCCCCCGAAGGACAGGGAGGGATTGTTTTAACCTCTCGAGCCGAGCCAAGACTCCAGCGGCGCTGCAACAGGCAGCACGCTGATGTGATGCTGTTACTGCGGCGGCACAGCTCCAGCCTCTGCTCCTGCTCCCACCCAGCCCACAGCCCTAGGGATTTGACTGTGGCACTGCTCCTGCTGCGAACGGATCTGGGATGGCCTGTTGCACTTTGTGTAAAGCTGCTCTGGCCAGAATGACTCAGCCTCACCCCGGCTTGCCAACGCCACCTGTTATTCTCCAGAAAACCAGGGTACGTGAGTCATTTGGCCACAGAAGCGCAAGGTCAAACGCTTTGGGCTCCCTGCGGCGGGCTCACCTACACAGACCATCCCCAGTGGGGCCAGGTTCGTCCTCAAACCTGCAGCTGAAAGCACCTGGCCATGACATGGGGACATGTAGAGTCATAGAATGGTTTGGGTTGGAAGGGACCTTAAAGACCAATCAGTTCCAACCCTCTGCCATGGGGAGGGACATCTTCCATTAGTCCAGGTTGTTCAAAGCCCTGTCCAGCCAGGCCTTGAACATTTCCAGGGATGGATCATCCCTAGCTTCTCAGGGCAACCTGTTCCAGTGTCTCACCACTCTCATAGTGAAGAATTTCTTTCTAATATCTAATCTAAACCTACCCTATTTCAGTTTGAAGCCATTCCTCCTTGTCCAATCACTACATGCCCTCTCCAGCTTTTCTGTAGGTCTCTTTCAGCTACTGCAAATCTGTCTTATGGGACAGGAGATGTGTGTATCAGGGCACACCATCATGCTCACAAGAGGTCACACACACAGCAGGTGAACATGCTTTTTACTCTTTTGACTGGGAGGCACCTGTAGTGGCCAAGTGCCCCCTGACACCCTACTTCCCACACCCCATCACCTTACACACCAGGCAGGGCTGGCTGCTGTGCTGCAAAGGTGAGCAGGAGAGGTATCCCTGCTGGGTTCACCTCTTTCCAGCTGCACCCAGGGGCTGCTGCAGGTTTTGAGGCTGGTGGCAAGGATGAGGATTTTTGATGGAGAACAGGACAGGAAAGCAGCAGCCCAGGTGCCACCCTTAGTGCTAAGCCAATCTGAACTGAGTGCCAACAGCGAGTCACACCAACATCCCACTGCTCTTTGTGCCCTGGCTGACTGTCCCGAGAAGTGCTGCCTTCAAAAGTCATCCAGGGTAGGATGGACTTGCTGACACAGGGCATGGCCTGGCTCAGTGATTAATTTGGATGCAAGTAATATTTGCATGATAATTCCTGTGCCTAAGTAACACCATGTTCGGAGTAAAGAGTGAGTGCTTTTCCCCTACTCTTAAATAGCTCGTCTATAAATGGAGTTTTCTGAGATGGATGAAGCTCAAAACAGATCCAAGGTACTGCCTACAGTTTTCACACAGCATTATCCTAACTTTGCTGGACTGATACCTGTGATCAGGGGAACCAAGGGCTGCCCCAAATCAGAGCAGAAGGGTAGAAGCACTAAGATAAGTAACACAAGAGCCCCCCTTCCCCCACCCTACTCCCCCCACGCCAGCTACCCTTGTATGTGGACTTTCCTTTGGGCTGGCACAGCACCAGCTGCCTTCCTGAGCTGGTATCTGGGCGAGTGGGAAGGAATTTGGACCCGGTGGACCTGACTGCCAGTGCTGTTAAGGACGCACACGCAGCCATCTCGTGCCAAAAATCTGGCTTTAGGACTAGAGATTGCATCCAAGTTGCCTGGATGCATGTGGACTCCATGCTGATTGAGGACGCCTCACTTCCAGCAACGGAGGCTGCCGTGCTCAGCAACGTGGTGTCTGCACTGTGGGGCTGGGGAAGTGGGGGCAATGAGTGGTCCTCCCAGCTCAGCTGTGGGTTTAAAAGCTCGTCCAGAAAGGAGGGACATGATGGAGCTATATAAAAGGCTGCTGAGAAATACTTAAATGTTTCAGTTTCCAGTGCAACCTGAGTCATTTGGAACGGAAAGTTTCCATTGCCCAATAAATCTACTACACTCATTTAAAAGGAAAAAAAAAAAAAAAGAAAATGGACAACTTTTGGTGTTGGCTTGAGGAACATAACAGTGCAGCAGAGTTGCTGACACGCACCGCCCACCAGCAGGTACATGGTGTTCTTGGCCCGGGCTGGGGCCAAGGAGGGGCATGGGGCAGGCACAGGGCAATGGGCACATTTGCTACCCAGGGAGAGGCTGCTCGGTCATGCTGGCACAGCTAATGCAGAGGAAAATTTAGGCTTGTATCAGAACAGGTGGGAAAAAACCCAAACCAAACCTGTGCACCTTTGGATGAAATTAAAATGCACAATAAATTTTTTAGGAAGATTTTTGCGGAGGTGCCCTTGCCTGAAGCAACACTCTGCATTACCTGACTGTGAGAGCAAACTCAGCCCTGCATTCAGGGGTGCAGAAATGATCACCTCTGACTTCTGCCCAGGGAGGGCAAGTACCTCGTGTCTTGGGCAGGGGTGGCTCCGGTGCTGGGCTCTCCCAAATCCGGGAGCCCCCTGCTAAAAGCGGGATGGAGGATCAGCTCTACCTGCCCCAGCTCCTTCTGCCGCTCCCCCCGAGTGGAGCTTTTTCCTAATGGCACGCTTCACAGAGGACCACGCTCCCCACATCCGGTTCTGGAGGGAAAGGAGGAGGTTTCTCTGTGCCCGGACTGCCATTTCCAAGCAGCCCTCGGCCACTCTGCGGCTCCGGAGGGGGAGCAGTAGCAGGGAAGGAGCCGCCGGTTCCCGCAGCCCGGAGGGGCGGCTGGCGGGGCTGCACTGCACCCCAGCGGCTGCAGCGCTCCCGCAAGCAGAGCATCCCGGCAGGGAGAGGGTCTCGGGCTCCCTCCGCATCCCACGGGGCATCCTCAGCCTTCCCAGAGCGGGAGCACCTAGCTCTCCGCCCCCTCCCCGTGCCCCTCTGTCCGAAAAACTTTTCCAGTATTACAGCTACTTCGGTGCCACAAAGTTTCTCCCGTTATCCTGCTTCCCGTCTGTCCCAGTCTTCCTCCAGCAACGCTGGAGCCAGAGGAGAGTGTGCACAAGGACTGTTAGGGGCAGGGTATGGGGAGCCGAGGGCTGCTTGCAGCAGGTACAGGCACACACGTGTTAAAGAAGTAAACAGAGGAGGACGCTTGGCAGCGCCTTCTTCCCCAACACCAAATACACATATTATAGTTCTTCTTTATTGTTTGTCACAGACCAGCTCAGTCTCTCTGTGAACTGAGAAAGGGATGCACCTGTTCATACCTTCGAATTTGGTGTGAAATTTCACTGTAGGCTTAGCACAGCAAGTTTGTGGGAGTACCTGACCAGATTCTAAAAAAAAGCTATGCCTGCAGTACCCTGGGTAAAACAGAAATGTGTATTAGGGCTCTCCTAGACTGCCTTAGGCTGTATTTCAACAGCTACTGAGTATTGCCAAAAATTTTATTTGTTTTCTGAGATGCTTCCTGTTTAGAAAACACCCCCAGCCCCCAGTGCCCTCTTGTTCACTAACCACGTGTTACACAGAGCTCAGTGAGCAGACACTGGTTTGGGTGCTAGCATGTTTTTAATAAATTACATATATTTTGGATGTAAACAGTGACTATTAGTTGAAGTGTTGCTTTCTGTTTCCTTGTTTTGATTGTAGGCTGAAGATTCAAAGAGATTAAATTTTAAAACACCAAGAGTAGCCTTTGCTGTGGTTTCCTAAGCAGAAGGGAAGCACTGGAACACAAGCAGGGATGTGGTCCTTCACTTTGCTTAGAAGAACTCTGCTCTCGCTAAATCCTAGCAAATAAAAGCAACCAGTTGCTACAGCTTCTTCATGCTGGGATCACACTAAGGGCTTTGCCCAGCCTGTCTGATGAGGCTGCTGCCACCTCCATATCCCAGGTGTCCTCACATCCTGACCCCTGTCACATCCCAGCCTCCATCAGTCCAGCTTGCCACATGGCTGTTGCACGCACAGCAGGAAGAGCAGGGATCACTTTAGGTCTTTGCTCATGTTTGCTTGTTTTTTAACTGCTCTTGAAGCATTTTAATTTGCAGGAGAGTTGGTAGCCATGGTTTTAGCTGTTCCCTCATTACAGGTCCCAAATCCTTGTCTGTCGTGCAGTTTGACTTTATCAGGTCTGACATCTCACCACTGTGCCTCAGATCCACCTCTCACACTGCCTGAAGGAATCTAATTGAAGGCATTCCCAAATAAGTTCTTGTGTTGCAGCAGCTCCAAGAGGCGTAATAAAGGCCGGAGCCTATCCAGGGGCTTGAGGAGGATCACTGCCTTTAGGAGCCTTTAACACAAGGATAGCACCTGAGCACAGGCTACTTTAGCTGCCAAAGTCACCAGAGCAGTGACTCAACAGGAGGACAACGTGTGATGGGGTCAGTCTCCTCTCAGCAGTTCCTTTTGCTCTGTGCTTACAGGGGCAGCCACCTGCTGTTCCAGTTGGGTGCACAGGAAGAGAGAGCTTGGGATCTGCCCCAGATTCATGCTGTCTGTGTCCCTATAGAGAGTGATGAAGGCAAATACAGCCTAGGACTGGCTAGATTGGTGCATACATTATATAATGTATATCACATGTGATTATTACCACTTGTTAAAACCTTAATCAAGACCTGCGGTTCTGTTGCTGAAATTTCATCATCAGGGATGCTTTTGGGAGCATGTGGTGCCAGAGAGGGAACTGCTTCTGAGGGGCACACAGTTGCTGTCATCTTGTACAGCACTGTCTCGGGCCACCACTACACTCAAGATGTGCTTGGCTAACCAGGGAAGGATTTCTGCCCCTGCTCCACTCCTGCCAGGCTATGGGCTGAGCAGAAAAGTCTCCGAGCACTGTCAAACGGCTCTGCCTCCAGAGCAGCTTCCCTGGCTCCTCACGGGTACTTGAGCTTCCCCAAAGTCAACATGCTGTGCAGAGGTCCTGAGAGTAGCCCAGGACTACGTCTGGCCTGGGGGAAGCAGCAAGAATCACTCCATCCTGCTGCAAAGTTAGAGTGTCATGGCTAAATATGTACCTTCCCACTGTGTGAGTGCCCTTTTGCAGTTTCTGTCAGGCACCAGGAGGGGAAGTCTGTCTGTTACCGTCTTTTTTGGGTTGTTAATGTCAGATGTGAGTCCCCCGAAGCCATATACCGAGCATCTGGCACTGCCATCCCCTGTGTGCTGCCACTTCATCATCCTAAACCGGGGAATGTCATTAGCGACCTATATGGCTACAGCACTCACAAAGGAGTGGGGTGTGAGTTTCTCATCCATCTGCTCCCCACCAAGTACCTCCTCATCACCACAGAAGTTGTCTAGGGTGGCTGGAAATGCTCTGACATCTTTTCAGCTGTTCAGATCAGGATCTCCTTTATTACTCTGAGGTTTTGCTGAGGGTTTATACTGTGTTAAGTTTCAGGAAGCACAATCAAAGTGAAGATCTTTCTATGTCAGGCTCCTGCCATAAAGTACTTAGTCTCTAGGGAATGGAGAGCAGACAAAGGAGAAGGAAGAGAGTACAGTATCTCAGCAAAAGATCAAACCAATGAGAGAATATATTATTCATTAAGTGTATCTGCAGGACAAGTAACAAAGGGAGTGAGGGAACAGAACTTAAAATGGTCTTAGATACAGCTTTAAAAAATTTATATAGCCCTTTTTATCTCCACTTTTTTTGACAGCTGTTTACTTCATTTAGGATAGGACTCAGTCTAGCCACCATTTTTGAAAACAGGTATATTTATATATTCACACTGTTTTCACTGGTGATGATGGGATGTGCATGTGATTATGTGAATGCATAGTGCCCACGGAGAGCTGCAGAGGTCTGAGTTTGATTCTGAAGTTGGTGGTAGCTGGGGTCTTCCCATGAGACCTGCCTGTTAAATGGGCTCAGGACACAGACCAAAGCTTCTCTGACCTACGATCACATTTCTCTCTGGTGGCACAGATATCAGAAATCCACCTGCATGTTGCCTTTCCCAACCTGCCAGCTTTTATTTCTTCTTCTAATACCATCCAAGACAGCTCAAAGGAGCTCACGTGAAGACCTCTAGATATTTATTCACACTGTGTGGCTCCTGCTGACTTTTGGAGAGTGTCTGCTGTTCCCAGACTGTTGGAGGACTCATAGGATGCTGTGCTAAATGCACCTCTACAGGAAGGAACTGGGAAAATACCCGTTCAGGTCAAGAACCTCAGTCTCCAGCACAAAGATAATGATAATTAAGTGACTAGTGCCAAGGTCGTCCTCCCCTCCCAGAAGTACTGGGCTTCTATGCACATGCAGCTCTGGCTTCTGCCATCACTTCCACCCCCTGGGCTTTCTTCCCTCATGCAAGCCCTCTATTCAAGCCCTCATATGGGAAGCAAAGTATAGAGAGCCAACCCTGTGAGGAGCTGGGGGCTGCAGAGGTACTCCCTATTTCAAAGTGGGTGCTAAAATCCTTCTGCTCCAAACTGAGCAAGGAGACATAGAAACAAATCCCCCCCAGCTCGAGCCTCCACAATCACCTTCTACCCCTGTTGCCCCTCCAAGCAGAGGCAACTCTACACTGTCACACAAAATTAAACTTTCTCTTTATTGCCCAGTCTAATCTCTCGCTCCACAATATGATCCTGAGGTTTAATCTGATTATGATCCTTCATATCATACTATAACAAATGGCCCCAGCTGCCAAGCTAAGCAGTTTAATGAGATACTGGGTTGGCTATCAAATGAAAGGCAGAGATGACACTGCAAACAAAGGCATTCCTTGCTCAGTCCCACCCTGGGATATGGGGCACAGGCTACAAGGAAACACTCGTGCAGCTAATGTTGTGTCTCTTCTCTAAGATAAGAAAACCTGCTGTTCTGCAGGAGTTTTGATGGAGAACAGTGCTTTACCAGGCAGGGTGAGAGATGCTCCGTGACTGGCAGCTGTGACGTACGACCACAACGTTGGCTGGCCATGGGGGTCTGAACACAAGACAGAGAAAACACAGTTTGTCTTTGTTCGGATGCTATTACATCTGATCTAAACATAAAAGCTCAAGATGTATCACATGGCAAATTAATATAGCTCTTTGTTAATCCAAATGCAATCAGACACTTTTCTTCTTCCTGCCTAGATAAGGCCCACCCTTCCCCCTCAGAACTGCAGCCATAACGTAATTCCCTCTCAGTGGCTAATGGCATTCATAAATTACACTCAAGATCTATTGTTCATTTAATCCTTTTTGCTGCTATTAGCTCTGGTCACTGATCTGTTACCTCTCCAGTCTATGGCATTTTAATGACAGCTACAAAACAGCCAAAGTCTTCAGCTTAGTAATAAAAAGCTGGATTTGTGTTACAAGGAGGGGTGGTCTCAACCACTAACCCAAGGGGAAGAAGTGAGGGAGAAATATAAGCCAGAGCTGGCTGTTGACTGGTAAAGGCAGAGAGAAATAGGCTGAAACAGACTCATTGATTCTGGCCTGGGCTCAAGTCTCATGGAGATGATGGATCTGTTGGCCCACAGCCTTGGGAATATGGTTCACTTCCAAGACAACCTAACTATGGCTAGCCTTTCAACCAGCCTAACCTGGCTTGCCAAAAGAAATCATTGATGATATTTGCTCCTCCTTTGAAGTTGCTGTTGTTTTTTAAGGGCACTTGACCTTTGGGTGTTCTTTCCTCTTCAGCACAGGGGATATACTGCATGGATCAGTACTATCAATGTGAACTACCATTACAGGAGATACTGACGAGACCCCATCTGGAATGGTGCAAACCCCCCTGGCTATCTGTGCTGAGCTGAGTTACACTCAGTGCAGAGCAGGACTGGAAAAGAGGTTTTATCAGAGAAGAAGAGACCATAGACTTTGGCATACCTAGTCATGCTCAGCTAAAGCCAAGAGAGCTTATAATGATCCTTGTGATGGTTGCACAGACAGCAAAGGCTATGCAGGAAGAGCAGCAGCTTGATCTGTATTGCCACAAACCAGACAGCACTGGCTGTGAGCACATTTAGGCTGAAAGTTCAAAGAAAAGCTCCTAATGATCTGTGTGGGTCCAAAACAGTCTGCCTGCCTGAGGAGCCAGGGGCAAAGTATCTAACTACCTTTGAAACAGCTCCTGGTTAATTTGGGCGAAAGGACAGAAAGAGCAGCAGATGGATTTGGTGGTTGATAATATTCCTCCCAGCTACAGTAAGTCCTCACCCTTTTAAAAGGGGATCACGGGAATTCAACATTGATGTTCATTTCCTTAAAAATTTTTTATGAGGGATATTTTAAAATTTCCCCTCAGGTGAATTTTTGCTTTAGTTCTTTATTAGCCTGGAACTGGACTTCCTTAAGCTCTCCTGAATGAACCAAACTTCTTCCCTGGAAGGCATTACCTGGCCTTCTTGAGTTACAGTGCATGCAGCCCTGACCCTCAGGCTCCCCAGCAGTGTTGGTGACACTATTGGCACCAGAAAGGGCTACGGTCTGCCCTTTGCTGCAGAAGCATGTGGATGTAATGGGCCAGATGCAACTCCACCATGGCTTGGGATCAGGTTCTGGACCCCTCTGCATGTAAAGTGGTGCCCTGCCAGGCTGAAGGAGGCTCAATTTAGCCTTCTCTAAGCTGTTGGCATGTGTTGCTGCCTGATTCCAAGACTGGCTTCTCTAAGAATGGAAGCAAGAAGGTATTTAGCTTTTTAGTCCAGAAATCTTTAAGTTGCACAGCTGTGCAGCTGGTAATTACTATCACCCAGGGGAGCCTGAGAAGATGCCATTCTTTTTTCTAATTATTATAAAGCCTTTCAATCTGATTATTTCTTTCCTTGATGCATTTCCTTGTAATTTTTATTTGTGAGGATGCTAAGGGTAAATGAGACAATCTTTCCTGTGAAAAATACATTCTGCACTCTTCACAGGCCTGGTGGCATCTCTGCATTCCTCATCACCCACCCAGAAGATGCTTTCAAACCCAGGTCTGATCCCATCCTTTCTTTCAGACCGAAGATGTTGCCTGGAGCAGAACTGACAAATACCTGTAACATGATGAAAGTGTTGTCCATTTCTTTGTGCTGCAATGGCTTGGGTCAGAACAGGCTAAAACCACGTTTGCTACCTGGAGCTGTTTAATTTCCTTTGAATATGTGCATATTACTCCAGCCAGAGAAGTCAGACCCCAAAGAGGTCACGGGCACCACATGTTTCCTTATGGCAATGGCAAAGGTTGGCCTGATAGGGCAAGTGGGATCTCTTACTATGATTTGAGGATTGGGTGCTGTGTCTATCTCTGATGACTGTCCTTGGGGCAGGGTATAATAATTAAAAGTTTGTTTCTCCTGAAAACCAGAAATCCAAGCATTTGTAAGAAGGAAAATATTTAGTGTAAAAGGAGAATTAGCCTGCTATCTATTACTGTCCTGCTAACTCCCTTCCCCCCCGCCCTCCCCATTTTTGTTTGTTTTTTTGGTGTTGGTGNTGGGGGGGAGGAGGAGGAGGAGCAGGAGGGAGGGGAAATGAGAAAAAGAGGGAAACAGAGAAGCCTGAGGGGTATGCATATATATGTGAGTCATGGCCCTGATCCATGGAGAGAGGTCACGACCCTGATGGAGCAGGGGTGTGGCTATTCCCGCAAGTTTCCTCCTTCCCAGAACCCCTGTTTGCACTTTGCTTGTTGGTGCTCTGCCCAGTCCAAGGCAGCTGGGAAGTGCTGCAAGCCCATCGTCTGCTGCAGAAAGAAATAAATCCATATTCTGGCTCTTGGAGTGGTTCCCAGAGTTTAGAGACTTTTTACCCAAGTGTTGCTATTTATTAGAAAGCTCTCCCATGGTCTCTTTTCTTCTGTCCTTTTTGGCGACAGAATTTAGCATTAAATTAATCATGCTCATTTGTCTCAGCTCGATGATAAACTAACAAGATGCTGATAGTAAGAGCAAGCGAGATCCTGGATAGTGTGTGTGCTTCGGAGAGACATTGCCCTCTAGTGATTTGAAGGCGAAGGCAGGCAGTGTAGGAGGGCTAAAACATGCAGAGTTTTGCAGGGCAGAGCAACACGTTCAAATTGATGGTGTCTGTGGTGAGAGCTGTAAGGAGGCCCTTAGCACCCACCATGAGCCTTCTCAGCATCCTTCATCCCAGCTAACGCTCCAGCACATGGCACAGCAGTGAGGATCCCCCACACCTCTCCTGCCCAGTCAGCAGTGGGCAACAGGTTACCTTCAACAAACTACCTTTCATATACCTTGAAAAACACCCTCAGGTAGCACTCAGGCTGAGTGCCATCATCTTGTGCAAAACGTGCAAAGGCAGTGGTGGCCAAAAGCTCCGCTACAAATCAGCTGAAATTCTCTCAGAGGTGCCATTTCATGTCTCACAAACAGAGTATTTCTGTAAACACTCATTGCACTCCACATCTCATCACAAACATGATTTTTAATTCCTCCCTCTTTTGCTTAAGTGAGTGCTTTGGGAATGTCTCTTGTTCTCGAGTGCTGTGCTTCCCATGCAAGCAAGACAGTTCTCTTTTGGTCACTGTTTGCCCCTTCTTGTTTTAAAGACAATAATTTAGTTAAGAAGAGAAAGCAAAACTGAGAAGTAAGCAAAAAGGCACTGCAAACCATAAAGGAATTATGAAAGTAAAAATTTCTCCTCCTTCTTTTCCTGAGAGTGCCTTTGGGAGTCAGTAAATACTCATGAAAGTAAGGGAAAAGAGAGGTAACATGAACGGTCATCACAGTCCTTTCAGATACTCTGAAAAAAGAACTTTTGATTAAACCCACTTCAAGAAAGTCTGTATTTGTCAAGATGCTCACTTTTTGAAAAATAAAACTTATTCTGTAGCCAAAACACAATGTAATATACTTTTTTAAGAAGAAAACCTTGGGATGAGGGCACAATTTTGCAAGCAGGCTTGGTGTATAAGTGAAAAGCTATTTGCAGAGCGTTTACTGTAATAAGTAACTTGACAAGTATATTTGCAAGCTTTTGGGTTTTTTGTTTTTTTTGTTTTTTTTTTTTTCC
>VXBX01001056.1:334548-449309 GCA_013400415.1 Scytalopus superciliaris
TTTTTTTTTTTTTTTTTTTATCGGAGACCTCCTGCACAACTCTCCCACAGCCACAGAAAACTGCCTCACAACCCTCCCACCCCCAACCAGACCTGCACTAGATGATATAAAATAACATGCATGTATATACCTCAAAGCTGTCTCTGAGATGGAATTATTTCTTGTATTCAACTATTTCAATGAACACATTAGTTCTTTCTTCAAAGCTTTCTCCCTCACCCTTTGTTAGTGGTCAGCTGGGTCATGTCTTGCTGTTCTGGAGAAGAAGCTGAGGGATTGTTCCTGTGTCTTTGTGGTCAGTAGCAACGTACCTTCCAGGACAGATCTTTAGTTTTATATGGTGACGAAGATATTTTCTGCAGCAGCATATGCTAGCTGCCACACTTGCCTGTGTATCAACGAGAAAATAGAGCCAAAAAAATTATCAGACTTGGCTCAGAGCAGGAGTCCATCATTCTGTGCTTACTTGCTGGCTTTGCTGACTCATTTCTGGCTATAAGGGGTTGCCACCCTGGCAGAGCAGCGGAACCTTCCACGTCACAGCTCCGCAGCACACGGTGTGTGCCCACAATTTCCCTTCAGAGCAGGCTGTAGCAACTGAGGACTCTGATATGCAGCTGGATCCAAGTTAAGATATCACCCCTGAAACATTTTGTTTCACCCAGCTACAAAGGGAGATAAATTCTTCTGGAGCCACAACTAAGTCCCAAAAGGATCATACATCAGAGTAGTAAAATACCAAACTTGGGATTAAGAGCTCTGAACATTTTTTACTGTTCTTTCAAACTGCTTTTGTCTTCCTCTAACTTCAGAAACCAGCCCTTCAACCACAAGACGAAACAGGAGACATTACTTCATTGTCACAGCTGCCTGACTCTGCTCAGAAGATTGGCATCTCCTTGTTCTTTACAGAAGCAGCTCAGGAAACACGAAAGCCACACTGCAACCAGGAGGGTTTCATCAGAAACTGACACTTGCATCCTATTTAGAAAGGAGACTGGAGAACAGAGGTTTAGTAAGAGAAGTTAACTGTTCAAAACAGTTCCACACAATGTGTTTACCCATGTCAAAGGTGACTTGGAGAGTATTCCCAGGTTCTGAGCAAAGAGGGTGCTGGTTTACGTGGTAGGGTCACCTCTGCACATGGTGGGATCTGATGCAAGAGACAGTACAAGAACAACCACATAGATGGGATCCTGCCTGACCCGTATCTACTCTGCTAAAGAACTTTAGAAGAAAGCCTCCTTCTATACTTAGGTGAAGGAAAGGCTAGAATAGAAGAGAACACACTATTTCAGTTTGAAGTGACCTACAACAATCGTCCAGTCCAGCTGCCCTTCTGGGCTGGTTAGAAGTTAAAGCATGTTGTCCAAATGCCTCTTAAACATGCTTGGGGCATCGAGAACCTCTCTAGGAAGCCTTGAGCCATGTCCACGCGTCCTACCACTGGATGCCAGGGAGAAGGGATCAGCACCTGCCTCTCCCCTTCCCCTCCCCAGGGAGCTGTAGGGAGCCATGAGAGCTCCCTCTGCCACAGAGTGCCACAAGGGGGGGACGCTGCGCCACGGATGCTCCTCGAGCGGCTCCCGGGAGTGCGGGATGCGAATCCCATCTCTGCCACCCTCCTTGGCAAACAGCAGACCCGTGTACTTTGCTGCACAGGTGAAACAATAAAAAAAAAAAACACCCAACAAACAAACAAACAAACAAAAAAACCCCAAAAAAACCAAAACCCAACAAAAAAACCCCGCTCACTTTTGTTTTAGTTTCAGTAATTTAATAACATTAAAACCAGCATTCCTTTCTTCATATTCATTCTAAACCTCTGTTCTTTTGAAACACTTACATTCATTTTCTTTCTAACATCCATAATATTAAAAGCGCTGGGGGTTTTGGAGCTAACAGCCTTTGAAAAATATTCTCCTTCTATACAGCACCCAAAAACATGTGGGTGCTAACAGCTAGGGAAGGACCTGCTCCTCCTCCAGCCTGCTGGATGGAGCCAGGGGTGGGAGTGAAATCTGTGCTGGCAAAGCCCCCCTGGTGGTATGGCACTAACACAACTGGCAAAGGCAAACATGAAGAAAACATATTTGAAGCAATTGGAAATAAAATGTAAGCTCAGGAGAGAAAAACAAAGAAGATGCAAAAACCACTGGTTTTCCTTTTGTTTCCGTGGAGCTATCCAACACTAGCAGCATGGTTATCTTCCTGCTGGAGCAGGGTCCCACTGAACTGGAGATGGAGACATCAAAGTGCCTCTGAGAAAGCTGCTTGGTCAGGACACCTCAGACATGTTCCCGTGCTCTTCTGCAGAGCTCGCCTGTGAGGTAAGCAGGCAATTAAACCCGCTGTCCCTGCGAGGAAGGACATTGCAGCAACAATACACGTGCTAGGTTACAGAGGCGGGAGGCAGCAGAGCGAGTTTCCTTTGCACTGCCTTTCTGCTCAAGTGCCACAAGACTAGAGACACAGAACAAGGCAGTTGCCTGTTCTGACTGACACACAAAGTTGGGTTTCACTGGCTGTAGCTTCCAGGCAGGCTGTCACAGTTGAAAGCAAATTAGATCAGCTGGGCATCAAGCGATACCTCCCTTCAGTTTTCACCGCCCACTGCTGCCAGCTTGACACTTCTCTTTCACGCTGCATGTGCCAACTGTCTTACAAAGCCAGCTGCAACATCTACTGGAAGGACACGAAGAACAACCGCAAGTGGGGAGAAGAGGTGGGGTGTTGGCTCAGGGCTGGGGTGAGGAGACCTCTGCCTGCCTCAGTCCAGGCAGAAGACGGGATTCTCCAAGAAGACTGCGAGCTTGCTGGCCACCAGATCCAGGTCACTGGTGTTGGCATATTTGAGCAGATTGGTGTTCTTGAGAAAGTAATGCTTGAGGAAGTGCTGGCTTACACACTTGTGCAGCTTCTGTACCAGCCTCAGAAAGGCTTCAGGGAAGCAGCGCCAATCCTTGCTGCGTGGGTATTTTTCACACGTCCAGAATAGCACTGTCTGCAAGAAGCAGATGGGAGAGAAGATGTGTTAGAGGTTCTGTCGAGGGCTCACAGAGCTTACTAAGGCAGTTTTAGTGCTGGTAAATGGCTGACAGCCTTGGAAATCAAAGAGACTCGTGCTGCTATCTCCCTGTGTTAACATTTCTGCAACAGAGGGAGCACAACCAAAGGCTCTTCTGGGGACCAGGCAGAGCAACTCCGACGTTCCTGGTTAGAATCTCTCCCCAGAGAAGCCCCACTGACTGAGCCAGGAGCTCAAGGAAAATGATCTTGCTAAAATAATCTTAGCCTATTTACCATCCTCCAGCAGGAGCCTCTGTAGAAATGCCAGGCATTTGAGGCTGTAGAAAATTACCTACGTAATAGGTGTAGAAGCCAGTAGGTGCAAGGAGGGAGAAAAGCCGAATGAGATTAACATAATTATTTGTTAGCTTCAGCTGTATTTGTGCTGGAGATACACACAGATCTGCATCCTAAACAGGCTGAGATTCCAAGCAGATCTTGTAGGTGCAAGGCTTGCTTTCTGGTCAAGTGCTGCCTCTTTTGTTCTGATGTGATACAGCATGTCTTGTGTTCTAGTCCTCCAAGTTTATTTTATGCCATTTTACATTTGAGAAATACATAGTTAAAATAATGTCTATGATTATTGCTCTAATAGCATTATTTTTACACTGCCCATGTTACATTTTTTCAGACTTTCCTATGACTGAGAAGAATGTTCTTGAGGTACTTATACTAGTGTACCAAAAAAGCCATAGTGACAGCCTTGTCAACCTAAAATCACTTTTTGAAGTACAAAGTCACCTATCCTGGGTTCAATAGTTCTGCTAAGTCCCTTAACTGTCCTCTGAATGCCAGTTTTATTTTGCAGATTCAGCAACCCAAAAAGAGACCCATAGATGCTGATAGAAGTGGTTGAACTACAGCCTTCAGCTCTTCTGTTTCTACAGAGGTAGAATTTCATCTTTAGTTGTATTGCTGACAAATTTCTTCCCAGACAGCTTTTCAAATGTGAACATTTCTTTTTGTTCACAGCTGCAATAGCCACAAAGCCTTTTATTTTTTTATGTCACCAGGGAACAAAGACACAGGGAGGAATTTAATCTATAACTCTGTGAGAGCTTCTCATTGAAGACTTGCAGAGCAGTTACCTTTTGTCACACTAAAACTACTTCAGCAAGATCCATGGGCAGGAGTTGCAATGAAGTTTCTGGAGGCAAGGAAAACAGTGCTGCTTTCCCAGTCAGGTGCCAAACAGGTGATTTATCCCCAGCATTTATGGAACTGTCCCTGCCAGCTCTCTACCAGCAGCACAGAGTTGGTTTTCCAAATATACCTAGATATATTTGAATTTCCACATGTTGACTTCATTCCTATGGAAGTAAGCATAGTGAGTGCTCTTACTTGGTCCTCTTAAGTCTTTCACAGCTTGTGGGGGAAGGATCTCCTCTGTCATAGACGGTCTTTCTCTTACGGAGTCTTTTTTAATCTTAATTGTTGGATACATCTGTCAGGGGAAACCTGAGAATGTGAGGAAATCTAACACTAAGCCCCTGGTGCTCAGCTAAGCTCAGCTTAAGCTCAGCTGCTGGTTTATCCACCGATTGTTTCTCTTATTTTACTTTTTTTCCCCCTTTTCTTTTTTTCCGTTTAATGTAAGTAATTTTGAAAAAAATTGTTCTCTCTAGTAAACCAGTCCTCTCTTGCAGTAAAAGGCTGAAGTACAGTTACAGTAAAGAGCTGAAGAGCTTCTAAATAGCTTTTTATTTTGATCAAGTGTCTGTGCAACAGCACTTCCTGCAATTTGCTTCTTCAGGCAGAGGAAAAAAAGTATTACTAATGGTTAAATGGTTTTCCACTTTCTCCCACCTATGAAGATTTTTCCATCAGGTTGTTCTTACAGGCACTGAGAAGTTTTGCATTCTGCTAAGCTATAATCAGTCTCATCATCTCTTTTTTGACTCCATGTTGACTTAGAGACTATAGAGACTATTATAGCATTTGCTGGTCACAAGCTTTTTCTTTAGGAGAAACCTTGGCATTGCATCTGGTTTTGGACACCAAAAAAATAAGTAACTACTGTGGAAATGTGGTGACTTGAGGCTTCAAGGTGGGAAAAGTAGAGCCACTCTGTAGCAACTTCAGGAGGATGAAGTGCCAGAAAACAGGATTACTCTACAGTCTGATAAATGGTACTGCCCGTAGCCCACTGGTGTCTGCAGCCATCAGATGTGAGGACACAGTCGTAGCAGTCATCTGTCTCTTCTTCACAAATCCTTTTTGAAGCCATCTTGAACCCCAGAGTAGGAGCAGGGAGGATGCTACCACCCCTTTACCTCTTTCTTCCCTTCCTACCCCAGGTGAAACACCACCAGAACTGCAGTATGCACTTAATTCATGAATAATACTCTCCTAAGACAGTTTTGTTTGGTGCACAGATAGATGAATGGATATAGATGGCTGGGATAGTCAAGAAGGAGGAGGTAAGTATGCAATTACAGACATAATACAATGCCTGTGTGAAGTCAAAACACAGCAGGGGCTTCGACTCTAACATTATTTATGTTGCTGCAATCATAATGTTCCTACAGGCTTTAGTTTCCTGTTGAAGTTTTGAAAACATATATTGACTGAACTTCTGGGCACTGTAAAGCAGTGAAAAGGTACTGCAGTTTTGACAGTTTCCTTGGAAGTTACACAGGTGCTGCAGTGATTTACACCACGATATTTTGACATTACTAGATGGAAGGCACCGCAACAGCTACAGCAAGTGTATGTTGGTATCACAGTGGTGCCTACCTGAAGGTGATAAGCTGTGATGACAGGCTTATTTCCAGCACACCAGACATCTTCCTTCATCTGCCTCATGACCCTGAAGCACTTCATGCGACAACCACCATCTTCATCAAGCCCTTCCATGAGAATGTGCTCAGCACGGGAGAAGCACAGCTGCCAGTGATAATTGGAGCGGGCCAAAAGGTCGAAACCCAGCGACTGTGAACAGAAGGGGGAGTGTGACAGCAGAGCAGAGGCAAACTTCTCCGAGCAATGCAGAGAGATGTTACAAAAAGGATGTGTGGCATCTTTCAAAGCGTATTCTAAACAGGGTTAGCAGAGGCAGCAAACAAGGCGTGTCCCCATCCTAATTCTTAGTCGAACAAACACGCATTTTGTATTGTTTGCTCATGTGCTGGTATCAGTTGCTCCCAAGACATCCTGCTCCAGAGCAATCAGGTACAGTACCAGCAGTGCCACTGAAGCAGAGGTGTAGCTCTGCAGGCACTTTGCTGTGGAACAGCAGGTTGTGCATGAGAGGGGAGCAGGACTGGAAGGTGGAATGGGACCTGCAGGAACAGGGCAATAGTGGTGGGCTGGAGTACCAGAATCCAGCCATGGGTGTTGTAGGGAAAGATGGGATTAGGCTGGAGGGAAAACTGCAAGGCTTGCATTAAACAGAGCAGAACAGCAAAAATTTTGTGTATCAGCACTAGCAGAGCTGTGTGCCGGAGACTCATGCAATAAATAGTTAACTCAAGTTTTCTTCCATAGAAATCACCACTATAAGGGGCGTGAGGGGTGGAATCCAAATAAAATCTGACAGAATATTTTGAAATGCTTCTCTAGAGAATACATCTTCCTGCTGTCACCATGGAATTCTTTCTTTGGGAAACCACTGTCAGACACTTGAGAGGTAAATTCCAGCACAGGGGTAATGGTTCTTTGCACACAGCTTACCTTGATGCACCGCACTTTTTCCTGAGAAGGCCAACGCTTAAGGCAACGAGGCCACCGGGCTTTCTCAGGCCAGCAGGTTGGAATCTCCACAGCAGGGACCAGCTCCACCTCAACTGGGGATTCTGATGTCTCCACAGCCACCCGGACCACTGAGCTGAAGCTCTCCAGCACTGTCACTTTACCTGTGAAGGAACAACAAGAGAAGATAATACATGAAAAGGTCCTTTTCCACAAGCCAAGCAAGAGGCTGTCTATGACCTTGCAGTTGTATTGGTCTGTCTTAACACTTCCTCTTCAATGCCATAAGCAGAATATGAGAAAAACTTAAATCTATCTAAATCTATCCTGGGGAACAAGAATAGGAAGAAGATGAAAGAACAACTACGTTCCCAATTTTACACTCAATTACCATGCTTTTCCTTTGTGAGTCCTCTTAAATCCTAGGATCAGCTCCTTAAAAATACAGCTAGATGGCTGGTGCAACCCAGCATTTCTAATGGTACAGTACAAGGAGATCATTGCAGATTAGAGAGGACCAGATGAACGCTTCATCTCTAAAGATGTTCTTATTCCTTCAGAGAACCTGAGATCAGACCCTTGCCAGATCACACTTACCATTGCCAGTCATTCAGAATGTTTTGTGGGGTATCTGTAAGTTTTGTTTCTGCAGATGCACTTTCACAGAATGTATGGGCTGTTGTGCAGAGCAGTCATACAAAAAAGGCTAACTGCTAGATCACTGGGAGTGAGGAGTGTCAAAAAGAGTTACTTCTGAGGTGATTTGGAGGAAAGAAATTTCCTCAGTGTGAAAGAAGAGTGGCTCATCTCCAGGAACACCATGCTCTAAGAGTGCAGAAGGAAAAGAAACTGCAACTAATGGACTTTGTGAGATGTTTCCTATTGGTCCAGCTGTGTGCGTGGAAGAATTTTCTGTCCTCAGCTTTTCCAGACACACTGGCAGGATCACTGAGCTTCAGCTCAGCATCTGAGCCAAGTGCATGATCATGCTCTAACCCACTGAAGTAGAAGACCAACCAGATTAACTTAAGCAGTTTAAATAGTAGTGTATTAGCCCCTCATTTTGATTGGCATGGGCTAAGGAGCAATTCCACAAGGCCACACACAGACTTGAAGGGACAGTGATGAACTTTTGGGATGGTAACCTCTTCTGCTCTCACAGAGGAAATATCTACCTACCCCCAGTTTAGCATCTCCTCCAGAAAGCATGGCCTGAATTACCTTGCAAATAGTAGAGTCCATCCCAACCAGAACTTCATAACCCTCAGTAAAATCCGCATGTTATTTCCCTGGTGAGCCAAGCTTGGCACAAAAACAGGAACTATAATGCTCCCAAGCTTTCAACAAGCAGCTGAACAGTATTAGAGCAACTGCTGTGTCAGCATGTAAATATGTTCATGGCATTTCCAAAAGCATTGCAATTGTGATACCTGTTTTTCCACTAATGAAAACTAAGACACCTCAAAAACTGGTCTTGCTGGTGCTCAAACAGTTAAAAACCAGGAAAGCAATGAAATTAGGGAAATTTTCCCGTAACTTTAGCCATACTGTGTGATGAAGGAAGTTCATTCTCTACAGAAACAAACAAAAATGGTAATTGCTTCTCCTGAGTTCATCTTACCTCCTCTCCTCCCAGTGAGCCTTACAAAAAAAAAAGCCTCAGAATCATCCACCCAAACGTCACTCCCCGGGTTCCTTGGAAGTAATCCTCCTGGCTCAACAACTTGACGTACTGCTGCTGGACACAATGGCAAGTTTTTTCAACACAGTAATTTTCATGTAAGTAAAGCTTCAGAGGCAAGCCCATTTCAGCTGGTCTTTTCTGTGAGCCTTAATGGTGAAACTTCATTCCCATCCACCTTTCCATTTCCATGATAACAAGTATTTCTTGAAGAAATGCCATTATCTAGCTGAGCTGGACTTTAACTTACAGTTCAGAGCACAATCAGATAGTGGAAATGGCTCCTATTGCTTTGAGATACAGAAGACCCATATTAAGCTGCTGATGAATAAAGTCATCCTGGAAACATGTTATGAGAAGAGGCACCACAACCTGGATGTAATCATGTCCCTTAATGTGAAAAGATAGCTTGAACCAAGCCAAATTGTCAGTAGCATGCTTCTAGGATGCTAAGAATTAAGCATAAGGATCACTCTTCAGGCAGCATCTTGATACAGATGTTGCAGCTGTGACGGCGTGTTCCATGCACCACCGGTCATGTTATGTCAGTGAACAGCACTTCCAGTGTAAATAGCCACAGGAAATGAACAGGCACTTTGGATTGCTCACAGAGGGATCAGCTCCACTGCTGAGAGCAAACTTCCCGAGTCCACTTCCAGAACAGGACTGGAGTAGCCTGGACACTGAGGAAAAGAGCACTTGTCCAACGTACTTTGTCTAAGGAGGTCCTTCTACTTAAGTTCCCACCACCCTATGCTGGAAAGCTGTGGGCAGCTAAGGTTTCCTCAGAGAATTATCTGCCCTATAAATAACTTCAAAAACATCAATCTCAGACTTAAACACCTTCTCTGTGTCAATATTGCACGTGCTATAGTAGAAAAAGACTTTTTTCCCCAAACAAGCTTGTAAATATTTTAAAAATTTGGGCTGCTCTTGTGAGGGTGATGTTTCTAGAGACCCTACCCAAATTCCTAAGAAAAAAGTAACACTTTGGGTATGAAGAGCCCAAGAACGACTTCATTCTATCTTCAATGCAGGTCTACATGCATCACAGCAATTGCCTACCGGCTTCCTGATTTTGGAAGGGTTTGCCATTTCTTGGCTTCCGATCATGTGAGCCAAAGAAACACTTGGTGTGTGTGATGGTTTCCCTTGTACCTGTCCCCACTAAACTCACTGGAGAGGTTACAGGAGACAATCGACTTCTCCACCAGCTCCCGGAAGACGATAAGGACTTTGGCTGGAACCAGATCGCCTTCGATGTTCACATCCTCTTCATGCCACTGCTGAAGGCTTTTGGAGAACTGCTCCACCTCCAGCCATTGATGCAATTCCTCAGGGTCGCGCACGGAGGAGAGGAGCTTGGCTCCATTCACGGTGTAATAACGCCAGTGCCGTACCTGGCACTCCCTGTACCCAGTCAGGCCACGCAGAGGGACTGTGATGAGGAATTGGCTGGGTGCTAAGACCTGGGAGAGTTCAGAGAGATTGAGAGAGGAGACAAGGGCAGATCCATGAGCCTGAAGTTAGGGAGAGAGGGTTAAGGAAGTAAGAGGTAAAACTGAGGGCTTTGAGAGAAGGAAAAGCCGTGGTTTGATGGGATTAATTGATCACAGCCAGGACTTGTTCCATGCCTGTCTCTGAGGGTTACTTTGGGAGTCCACAGATTAAAAGGAAATTGTCCTAGAAGGAGTCTGATGTGACAGCAATGGCCTTTGGAAGACAAGAGCTCACTGACTGATTTGCCACTGCACCTGCCATGGTTTCCCCCTTTTCTTGCTATTTCTAGTCTGCAATTGCATGAGATACAATAACTAGCAGCTTCCAAGGAGCAGGAAAGCATCAGAGAGCATGTTTAGATATACAGCAAAGGGAAACAAAAGAGTGCAAGTTATTATCTCAGAATTGTTACTTGAGATAAGCCTAGAGTTCAATAGTAATAATAACTATGGCCAGAAGTGCACCTTTCTGATTTCTGTCCAAGTCCACTACAGACATAAGTAAAATAAGACTACGGCCCATTAATTTTACAAGTGTTTCACTCTGTGTCCTTTAAAGACACAGAGACATAAGGCAAGCAACATGCTTGAGCCTACAGAGACAGTGGCATTTTCAGAAACAAGCCCAGGTTTTGACCAGTTGTACTTTATGGAATGGCATCTCCTGCTGAGCACAGGACAGAAACAGTGTAAGGATGAAGGCACCAACCAATGGACAAGGAACCCTCAAGAAGGCTTGTTTTCAAGCCAACTAATTTGCCTCACTTTGGGAATGACCATTTTCCAATAAAACCGGTGCTGAGCCAATATTTGCAAAGAACGAGTAAGGTCACACAGATACCTTGAAACTTCATACTGGCCTAGAGCGTAGCCGGACATCTCAAAATGCTAGTTTGGAAGCATCTGGCAGTTGTGGCTCCAGAAGGGGTATCCAAACTCTCAGATTTTTCTGTGTTGGCTCAGGAACTTTTCAAGTCCACTTGCTACCAAGCCTAACATACATTGGCATAAAAAAGGTGATGCTGCTGCACGAGCAGGATGTGAAGTGACAGCCATTGCTGAAAGGTGGGTACACCCAAAGTGACCAAAACATCCTTGTCACTCTCCTGTGATAACCCAAAACACTCTGGTAGCCTTCCTGGTAGCTCAGCTGATTTAAAATATTACTGCAGAGGTGCCAGGCACCCGAGGGCACTAACAGGATATAATGGCCCTAAGCAGCCTTTCTGGGACTTTTACCTACACCATTTGCCCACGGGTCTGGGACCCCCATTTCAACTGAGCCCTGGGCTATATCACAGGAGTGCTGGTCTGCAACCATGTGACAGCTATGCCTGTGCCTGGCCATAGACCTTGTTATTCTATCTGCACACATCCTATCTGCCTTCCCAGCCTGGCCTCGGACCTACCTGGCCACTCTGGACTTGCCTGGCCATCAGTAGACTGCATCTGACCCTGGTTACTGTGGCTGGGGATGATGCTGACCACAGTGAGTGCTCCTGGCTTGACTTCAGACCTGCCTTATCAGCTGACTTGCCTGATGACCCAGACTGTTGGCCTCTGTAGCTCTGCCTCACCCGAGGACCACAGGCAGGAGCTGCCTTGTTATGCTCACCTCCCATCTCCCCCTCACACAGGGAGCAGCTGGTCTTCTCTACTCCCTGGCAAGAGATTTGAAATACAAAATATGGCCAGCAGGAAGCACAGAAATGGCAAAGGAAACACCAGAATGCTGCTCTTTTGTCAAATATAAATCAAAAAGGCAGGAGGATATTGGAAGGATGACATTTCAGATCAAGTTGACCTGCACATGTCAGGCTTGGTGGGGCTGAGAAATCCTGTGAGCAGCTCAGAAACAGAGTGTTAGGTTCCATAAGGAAAAAATACAATGGCTGTCATGGTGTTACTGCTCATCTCACTGCCTCAGCCACATTTGCAGATAAACAACCATTCCTTCCCATACCAAGATGCTGTGTTGTATGTGGTGGCACCCAACAGACTGTAAAGGGAAGAGCTGCAGGTGTTATGTGACTGCCTGCAAATGCAAGTCACAAGGGTCCTCCACCTGGGGCTTACCAGGAGACAAGAGAAGACACAAGGCTGGGAATGGGACTGTAAAGCTGAGCAGCTGGTGTCTCTTGGCCTAAACAAATCCCAGTCCCACACCTATATTCTGTCACATGATGATCTTATGCATTATATGCAGACCATGGACCCCAGCAAGCCACAGGCTTGATTGAGAGCCTCAGATTCTGGCATGTGCAAATTACAGCCAATTGTGCTGTATTAAAAGCCTGTCTGAAGTTTGCTGGGCAAATTTGTTCTCAAGCTCATTCTTGCAGTCCTGGCCAGGATATTCCAGGGAGGCAGAAGCATGAGATTAGAAGGAAAATAATTATGCTTTGAGGAAAAAAAAAGGCAAGTCTCTTGCAGAGATGCTGAAATAGTCATGGGAGGATCAGTTAAGTGGGTGAAACTGTCTGGAGAAGAAGGTGGGTGAGGAGGGAGCAGGCACATGGACTGTCAGGCACCAGGTGGCAGGAAGGCTTTGTACCTGGATGGATGGGTGGAATGGGCGCTTCCTCCGAAGCATAGCTGACCACTTGGCCAGTAAAGCTGTCTGATCCTGAGAGAAGCAGAAAGGAAAACAACAAGTACACAAGAAGAACAGAGAGAAAGCACGTGCCAGGTCATTCATTCACAGAGCAAAGCTGCAAGCTTCCTTGGAGCCCATTTTTTAAAGGAAAACCCCACCCTGTGCCCCCAGCGTGATTACAGAGTTAAACACTTGGCAATGCCATTGGGCAGTGGTGTACACAGTGACTAGTCTGGACTCTAACCTGTTCATTATGCTTTACTGAAGCCTCCACAGCTTTTGCATCAGCCCTGCACAGTTGGCAGCTGCAAAAATGCTGGGCCACAACTACAACAAACACTTAAAATAACCCTTTTTGTCCATCTGAATTTTAATTCAAGTTTTTTATTGAAGATTGGCTTTTTGTTGCATGGGTTACGGGAAAACATTGAATATCTAAAGACTTTTCTTATCTATTCCCCACTCAGTCATGCATATTTAGAAGGAAGCTTATGGCTTCTCAACAAATCCAGACCTCTCACCACGTTACATTGATTCCTTTTAGCTGAAAGTTCTGAAAAGTCACTGTAAATTTAACTGACAGAAAAAAAAAAAAAAAGATGTTACAAAATTAAACACAGAATAATGAATCCATTGATTTTCCCTTAATACAAGTTTCCTCTAGGTTAAATTATGTCAGCAACAATATTAAGATTTCCAATTTTTGAAAGTATACAGCCCAAACCAAAATAATTTCTCATCAACCCATGCTTTGCTGCCCTATACATACAGGACAAAGTTAGTCAAGCTCTCCACAGATTTATAACACTGGGTTCAGTTAAGTATAAATAACAAATCTGCCACTTCTTAAGAAAATATATTTTGAGGATTTTTTCCAAGCAGAAATTGTTCAGATCAGCCTACTGTAACACCAAATTACTGCTCAGAATAGATTGCCTTCGTGGTTTTGTTCTGCTTTGTTTTCCAGAACAACAATTTTCCTCTGACCCTGGTCCTGTCAGACCTCATTAACTAAGCAGGTTTGTTCCAGCACAGGAGGTGGTCGGCAGACTCTGGCACTAAGGAACACGTGGACCAGGATGTGGCACTGTTTTCCATCACGGTGGCTGTACCTATTGACAATGCCACATGCCCTGGGAAACATGAAATTCCAGAGAAGTTGTAAGTCTGAATATCTTTGTTCCTAGGGCAATAGCCACATTTCAGACTGGGTGATTATATTTTGCCTCCACCTCCATACCCTTCCAGCAGCCTGGTTCACAGAGACTTCTTCCATTTCAGTCCTAGAGGGCTGCAGAAGTTGCCTCATGCTTTTACATATTTGCTGTGTTTTGATCTGTAACTGGCTGCATTTTAGTATAAGGGTTGACACAGCTTGAGTATGCAAACTAGTTCAGATGAAAAACATCATTCTCATCTGAAGTTACCATTGCTGTGATTGTTTCTTATATCTTTACACTAGTTACTCTTAAGTAGCTGCAGGAAATAACCAAAATAACCAGTCTTCTTCTGTCACATTATTTTCAAATGGGAAGGTCTAAAATGGGGAGGCATTTAACTTCTCCCACTAATAAGCATATTTCTTTCCAATAAAGAAAAAATTCAAATCCATGACAAAAAATCCTCCACCATTTTTCTGAAGGAGCTCTCTAATGTTCATAGCAGAAGAAGGACTTGATTTTCCTTTCTTTTTTTTTTTTTTTACTGAGTTGTCAGGTTTTCCACCTGTGAAAAATATGAGTCATAGCTCATGAAGACATGAGCATTTTTTCTTACGTTACTGCTGTACAAGTTTTTCTTTCTGTCTCCCAAAGAACTTTGCCTTCTGCTTGCAGATTGACAGCTCTGGCAATAGATGGTCTTTGTAAACACAGCAGCTGTAAAAAGAGGCTCTTCCTGATTTACCCATCCCTGTCTGATGCTCCTCTAGTTGTAAGATGTCCACGAGTAAGTCCCTATAACCCAGTCATTAGAACTCCCACAGTGACGTGTCAGCGCATCCTCTGTGGTGTTTTGGGTGAGGTACTTGCCCATACAAACACTCACACAATGGAAAAATCACTTACTGATTGCCTACAGCCTGCCAGCACATACATCAGAGCTCTTGTTCATACCTTAATGTTCTCATTGTGAATGCCAGAGTTGGAGATAGCCTGGAATCGCGCGGCCTTATAGCTGATTTCTGTGGTCAGCTGCTGGATGATTTTCTGCACCTCCTCCACTGCTTTGGAAACCAGGTGGTGTCGCCGTTCCACCTGTCAGTTCCAGGAAAGACACTTCATCGTACAGGTAACTGCAGTGTTTGTCTCCAGTGGGAAACAGTCAACCACCTTAAAGCATCCTGAAACATTTGTGTCTGTGCTGTGCTAGAAACAAAACATATTGTTCCCTGTGTGTTGCAGCTTATTTACCATGAGACAGAGCTGGTAAACATCACAGGGCCAATATTCAAGACTACTGAGCATTAATTGATATTTCCATGTCAATACCATTGGATAGAAGGAAAAGGTTCATTACATGGATAAATTTATCATCAACCAGATACAGTCTCATTGTTTATCCATTTGATGCAGAATAGCCAGTTACTGCTGTGCATATGCTAGGCATTCTCAGAGCCAGGGTATGTTTTGTTCCAAGAGCTGAGAAGGCTTCAGGAGTTACAGATACTCTGTGCATTAGTCAGCTGTCAGGTGTATGTGGCATCATTTGCATGCCTACATTATACACTGAAAGCATCCATACTCTCTTCATAGCTGAAGTACGGATGAGGGTCTACTCCTAGATGGTGAGAAAGCATCTTTTCCAGATCTGGTCCCACTGGGGATGAGGTGTTCGGGTGACTCGACAGATAGTTCTTCAAGCAGTAGTAGCATAATTATTTATTGAAAACTATTTCAGTGGAAGGTCTGAGCCTTAGAAGGACTGAGGTGAAGGATGGAAAACTCACAAAAATATAAGGTGAACTTTCTTCTTCATATATGACTAAAAATGACTGGAGCACAAGGAGATGGTCATAATCTGAACTAGGAGATTCACAGAAGGAACACGGAGGAATTGTGTTAGTAAAGGACATTTAATATTTCCCAAATAACCTCACATATTTACCAAAGTGAGGAGATTCTGTTAAGGAAGTTCATGATGAAAGATGTCACTGTCCACAGCAAGGAGATGGCACTAGATGACCTTTAAAGATCCCTTCCAACCCAAACCAGTCTGTGACTATTCTAAAACTCCTGTGTCCTGCTTTCTCAGCACCTTTAGCACCTAATCAGCACTCTTTTCCTTTTTAGAAAATATTGTTGACAAGCACTTCAATAAAAGTAATTTTGGACATTTTTATCAAATGTTGAACTATCAGACAAAAACACTCATGTTTGTTGAAATGTGTCCCCAGGCTCTGGAAGGGAACAAATAGATTCAGTTTTTCACAATAAGGGACCATTCAACGGACCAAAATGGACTAGTGCCTAAGATCAATTAACCAGTGAATAGCAATTGACTAACACTGTATTTGAAGATGAACAGAATTTGAATACCTTCCCCCCACATCCAAAGTTAACACTACTTTTACTAAGCCTGAATAACTTTTGGAAGTGAGAAATACATCAGACAGCAGTAACATATTCCTTTCACTAGGCTCTCATCTACCCTTGACATCCTGTTTCTTTGCTATGTTAACACCATGTAGTCCCTTATGTTTTATATAATACCCTTTAATTTCCCTAGTAATTCATTCTCGTCCTCGTTCCAATTCATCCTTGTCCTCTAAGACCAATTTTAGTTAGGTTACATGTACTTTTTCTTTTTTAATTTAAAGTGAAAAATTTTAGTCCATGTTAATTTTCACCTCCTCATCTCAGCTTTCATTTATGGCACTTCTCCATCTGTAGCTATAGCTATTTTCTCCACCTTATTTTTGTTCATCCAGAACAACTTCTTAGAACAGTCCGATAAGCTTGTCTTGCTCAACGAGATACCTAATGGTTTCTCCAACAAGCAAACGGTGAGTGGTAGAGAAAACTGTCCACCTCTAAGAACGTTCAGACCAAAAAGCATTGCAAGTTAACAATCTTTCCATGGGTCAGCTCAAATGGAGACCTGGAGTGCCTCTGTATGCATTGTCCATGTTATGTTCTAAGGGGCACCTGCTAGAAACACTTTCTGCCACCTCCAGTATCCTGGGAGAATCCATCCAACCCAGCCTGGCCACATTTATTCTGCCTTCATCACCTACTGGCTAGGCTACAGCAGTTGTCATAAACTCTTTATGAGTATGGACTCTCAGAAAACCTGCTGAGGGAGGTACCACTAAACACCTCTTTCTACCTGTACTCCTCATCACTGGGGCAGGGATAAAAGAACAAGGGGCAAGTGACAGAGGGCACTATTCCTAACCATAATTAGCTCCCTAATTGTGCTATTGGAAAATGTAACCTTCCTACAGAAGGGAATGCATAAAAATCAGAAGAAAGAACATGAGTGAGTGAATGCAGCTCCTGAAGAGCCAAGGCATTTATCTCAGATGCCTTTAGCACCAGCAAAGACATGTTGGAAGAAGAGACAGCATAAGGGCTTTGCTTCTACCACCTACTGGCATCCTCCTTACCAGGTCTCAACTTGGCGAATCATGCCAAAACAAAATGCACAAAACTAGAACAACAAGGTCAGTTAAGGACATATTAAGGAGGAGCGAAGCAGGACTGGGATTTATTAAGAACTGTTAAGAACATTTGGGTTTTCTCTTATTTCCCAGTCACATCCTCTCCATGTGCACTTGAGTTTTTCCTGCGCTGAGTGGCTTAAGGAGGAAATCTCTGGTATTATAGAGATTCATTGCACCAGGTGGTTGACCTATTTTCAAAAACAGGCAGCATTTGACAAGCTGAACTGGAACTGCCTGAAGGTTAGGCAGCCTCACTTGGACAGGAGACTCAGACAGAAACTAGGAATCCATCAGAGCTGGAGGGCTGCGAGAAAACAGACTTTCAGTAGAACCTAAAATATTGGCAACTATAAGCCTCACTTAACTATGCTCTGCTTCTGTTCCCTGTACTCATAGCTGTCATATGAGCATCTTCCTGTGCATGGCTTCCCTCTGTTCCCTCCTTTGTAGCTCAGCTTTTCAAGTCTTCAGAGAAATGTTCGCTATTATAGCTCACTGAACAGATTCTGATGGAATGATTTTCGGGTGCACAACACTGCATGGCTGAAAAATGAAAGTTCTCACTTGTCACCAAAACATTTCCACAGAGAAAACAAACATTTCTTACCATTGTACTAGAATATGTAATCCTTTACAGAATGTAAAGCCATATATTTGCCCATTTTGAAATTATTTTTCATTTTGGTATCTTGCATTTTGTTGGAGAAAGCAGACTATAAAATAGGATCTAGCTAAGTACTGTGATAAAACATGTCAGCTTTAAAAAACGTTATGGTTCACTTAGAGCTACTTTTATTAAATGGCATTGTTTTGCAGATGATTTTATTCTGTTTTACTTTATTTCATAACGGGGAAGAAAAATTGAGTGCTGAAGTATCTCATAAAATAGAAAATGTGGTTCCAATCTGCATGTGCTAATGAGACATGTTATTTTAATCATGGTGTATAGGAAAGCATCCTTAGCTGAGGTGACAGACTGATGAGTGAATTCTAACAATATTTGTCTGTCTCTCTAGTTCCTACATGAATCTTTCTTAGGGGCAGCGCCTGATGTGATTTCAGTCTTGTTTCTGTCAAGCCAAGACCACAAGAGAGGAAGAGAGACAAGGACTTTTCCTTAGATTTAAATGCTGGCAATTACAGATAGTCTCACATCTGGAATTCCAGACCAGGAGCAAAAATTCAGGACATCTGAAGAAGAGGACAAACTCCTTGAAAAATTAGGCTACCAGCTGAGATCCCTGATAACATACTGCAACAGGAACCTAGAAATCTCATTAGAAATACAGTTCTCATGGAACTTCACCCAGTCTTGTCTCAGAAATGAAGACAGCAGGCGAGCAAGTAACTGTCAAGTTTGCACCCTTCAGAATCAACACCTAGTGTGGGAGACAGAAAATCTGGACAGATAAAGCCTTACCTTGCTCTGGATGTAGCTTTCTACATCTTCATCTGTGAATGGTTTCATGGCAAGATGGTCTTCGCTGCTCTTTAAAGTGTGAATTCACTCTTCATTCGTTCGCCTGCCTCTGGAAGTAGAGAACACTCAGAGCGAGCTGCTCAGAGCCTTCTTGCCCTGTGAAGCTCAGGTCACCTAATTCCTCTGTGAATGAAGAAGAGGAGAGAGAAGCAAGGAAGTATGCCTATTTTAATTTTCTTTTTCTCGTCTGAGTTACAATGGTGACTTCCAGCTGCTTCGGAAAACTAACTCCAAATATTATTTTCTAAGTTCAATTAATATTATTTATCTTGTTACTTTTAAATGGTGGGTTTTGCGTGTAGGGACACACAAAAATATCCCAGCTACTGCTCTGCCTCAGGCCAGATCTGGAAGTGCTTTTCAGATTGCAGTGCAGATTCAGTACACTCGTGCACAGCATTATGTGTGCCACTAGTACGTCCCTGCCTCGCTAGCCCTGCACTAAACCATTTCTTAAATGCTCTCAGTTATCCCTTGTTGACTTCAATCCACCCACTTTTCATCTGAAACTGCATGGGTATTTTTACAGTGAGATCATTCATTCAGGTTGCAGTCCGCAGCCCCTGCTTCCCTCTCCTCCCCTCTCCTTTATATCTCCTCTCTCTCTGGCTGTATTGACAGTAAATATCATGCAGCCTGTCCCCTCCTGTAGTTTGCTTCGTTTTCTTTACAGTAAATAGACAGAAAGCTGCCTCCTGTTTTCTGCCAGTAGCTCAGCTAACAACCCCATATGGATAGTTCAGAGGGAAAAACAATTGATCAGGCCTTATTGATCCAGTGAGGCTTGGTGGCCTTTAGAAAGAAGGGTACGTCAGCACATGGAAAGGAGTGACAAAGTATAGAGATATGATCCCATGCTGCTAAGGGTCCCTTATTAAGGAAGACACACTCCATTTTTGAGTAAAATCATTATTTCCCCCTGGAAACTGAACTTTGACATCTCTTGACCGATTTATTACCTCTGCAGCAGCTGGCAAAAGGCAGCACTGGGTGCTGCCTCAGGACAGGCACTGTTTTTGCTAGTTATCCTTCATGATGTTCCTTATTATCAGTCAAATACTAAGTACATTAATGGAGTACTGATACCTGCAGAACAGTTGCTTCCCCAGAACCTACAAAGCAAACCCTTCTCTGTGCCTGCCAAGCATCTGCCTTCATCTTTTTGCTGAGGGACTTGAGGACTCCTTCAAAGAGATGTGCAGGCATTTACTTCCCAAACCAGCTTCCAAGAGAGTTGGGCACTGGAAAAGATTCTTTTAGTTCTCCCCTGTTTAGGGAACCATATCACAACCTTGCTCTCTTCAAGACTTACTGGATATCCTTCACCTGAGGGGCTAGCAGTGTACACGAGCTCTGCTAGGGAAGCCAGACAACAGGCAGGGTCTGAAGGAGGGGGGTGGAGGATGGGATTATGTCCAAGCAGAGTGTGCAAGGGCGGAGAATTAACCTTTTAAATAGTGAGATGCCATTAAATGTGTGCCCCCCTCAGACAGCCAGCTGCACAGAGAGCAGACATCTTCCTTAACCCTCCCAATACCATACATTACTTTAATACCCAGAAACTCAGGCATGTATTACAAAGCAAGAAGAGATTAAGGGTTTTTCTTTCTTGCACCTATAAGGTCTCTCCTCATGACAGCTGTCCCGAGTCATGGGTACTACCAGAGAGATGAAGTAGTTTTGGTTATTTTTCTTATCTACACACCTTATGTTTATAATCCTTTTCTACTGGCAAAGCACTTCTCCAAGAGGGTCTGGATGTCCCCAGTTTCTCCTCCTCATACTGAGGAAGGTGGCAAAGTCTTGGACAAGGACTGTGTTTTTGTTTTAAGTCAAGCACATTTAAGTTGAAGTCCAACTTCATGCTGAAGTCCATGGAGCTGAGCAACAGTTCCTCCCTGCTCTTGTCATCTGAAAAGAATAAATAATTTCTCATAATCACTGTTGACATGCAAGGAGAGACAGGAGAGAAAAATGCAACATGAAACCCAGTATCAAATGTAACATCATACACAGCCTTTTCTTAATTCTGAAAACTACTTGCTCCAGCTGTAAGTATTTGCTGCTTCATAATTTCCTTGGACTTCAGTGAATCCAAAGAAAGAAATAAAGAAGGTGAAGAACATTTACAAGAACTGGATACACAAGATCACAGCAAATGGGTAACTTGCAGCAGGTGCCTGTGGAAAGTGACACATTATTTCCACCCTATTATTATTATAATCCATCTATTATTTCCATTCCATAAGTAGCACATATGCTACTTAAAGGACTGGAAGAGTGCTATTTGGTTGACAGAAAATATAGAACTGATAAAGGCTTTTACACCACCAGCAAAATACAGGTTAGAGTGCCATGGGAGACAGCAGCAAGTCCTGACCTCACTGAGGAAAATAGACATCACAAGAACTCCCATTTGTTACTTGAGGACCAAGTAGCATAGAACACAGCAGAAAAGGAGAGGCAGATGGCCGTGTGTTAGGAGGGAATATTAGTGTGGAAAAAACCTGCATCAGAAGGAAAGAGTACAGAGAGAGTGCAGAAATAGGAGCACCTGCATAAATAAAAGAGCATGTAGTCACAAAGTAGGAAGAATCCAGGCTCCTCCAGTGAGATTTGCTGAGCTGATACAGTGTTGTTGCAGAGAAACCTTTATCAGACTGGTTCTTCTCAGGAAACATCTATCAAGACAGTGCTTGTATAGGAAAGTAAGACTAAAATGGAGAAAAGCTGAGAAGCACCCAAGCTCCAAAGGCTGATAAACACAATCTCCTAAGAAAAACATTTCCTCCGAGCCTACAATAACTTAATTCCCCAGGTGCACCAGCAAGGAGTGAAGAAAGACTATTTCTTGTTCCTCACTCTTTGAGAAGCACAGAAGGAAAGAAGGAAGATGTCAAGAGAATGGAGCCAGACTCTTCTTGGTGGTGTCAGTCAATAGGACAAGAGACAGTGGTCAGAAACTGATGCACAGGAAATTCTACCTGAATATGAGGAAGAACTTCTTTCCTGTGCAGGTGACTGAGCACTGGAACAGACTGATCAGAGAGTTTGTGGAGTCTCCCTCACCGGAGATATTCAGGAACCATCTGGATGCAATCTTGTGCCATGTGATCTAGGATGATGCTTGAGCAGGGAGGTTGGACCAGATGACCCACTGTGGTTCCTTCCAACCTTACCTATTCTGTGATTCTGTGAAAAGCTCACAACAGTTTCATGGAGATACAAAACACCCCAGTGAAGCCAAGCAACTACATGAAGACAAAAACAGGAAAGGTCTTCAGTCCTACTTAGCTCACAATCCATCAGATATCATGGACATGAGTCCTATCAAGAGGTTTTGAGCTTTGTTAATTTGGTAAATTGAACTCCCCAAGCCTATTTGTTTCTATGGAGATTCCCATCCACATTGAGAATTACTATCTTGTTGACAACTGTGAATCCCCTTCTTTTATCTTGATTATCTTGAAAGGACCTTAAGCCTTCATTGGGGTCTGGGCATATTTCTGAGCGACAGTTTCTTCAGTTTTTGCTGAAGCACCACAACCTTCCTTCCTTCCTTAATGTCCCTAAGGAGGTTATCAGCATCACTTACATAGCTAGCTGACCACAGACAGACCACAGACCCCCAAATTCTGCCTGATGAGCATCCATTGACTTCTCCAGCTTCTCTGAAGCATTTTCAAGCCACGCTTCAGTACTTTGGTCTCCCCAAGTCTGCATAAGATCATCTGAAATTATTCAGCTATATTACATCCCCCTATTTGTATTATTTCAGTTCCCACTTCATAGTACCTTGCAATGGAATTCAAATTGTGGCTAATTTGCTTTGTACCTGCCTCTTCATCTACTTACTAGTATTCTCCTGAGAGGATTTAGAGATTTCCTAGTATCTGCAAAAACACTGAATCTATGATACATCATTTTCATTCATGCTGTTGGCAATACCCAGAACTGAATATGACTGCGGATCTGTGAAACCCATGTAAAAGTATGCTGTGAATATATGCCTTGAATGGTATCAGATTGGCTCTTGTATCTTCTGAAGCTGCCAATTACCGATTCTTTCCATGCTTGCTTGGCTTTCCTTTCTTCGCTCTTCAGTTTCACAGATATGACAAATACATTTAAAACCTACAATCAAAAGTAATCTGAACTGTGAACTGCACAACAATAAAAAAATCACCAACATCTTGTAAATAAGAGCAGTAGCATTAACTGCATGGGGAAGTCTAATATCGTGCCTTTTTCTGTTTGGCAACTATTTAGAAAAACTATTCATACGGAACAGTGAGCATGTATTAAAAGGCCTCTACTGAATCACACAAATGAGTCAGTCCAGTGTACCACTTGTGACTCACAGATGATCTGCAGTGGCAACAAATAAGCCCTGTTGAAGATGCTGCCTTCCAGATGAAATATAACTCTGAATTTGTAGTTGCTAATGATGACCCATCTCTTCTTGCTCTAATTACCAGAGGCATTAAGTCTATTGCATTAGCTGAAGCATGTACTTGGGTCGAGACAGACTACCCAACCAAATGATCCCAACAGATTTAATAATGTGTGACAGCTCTCTTGCCTTCTTAAACTGTTGTCCCATTTCTCCCTATTAGTGGATTAAGTGACTGTACAAAATGAGTAATTGTAGCTTGAATCCCCTATAACATTTATGCTGTGGCAGTCATTAGTACTGCTCAGAGTCTCCATTCAGAGGATACTAGGACAACAAAACCAGGCATTTTTGGGGCAGAAGTTCTGGGAATTCATTTGTTTGTTTGTTGTTTTTTGTTTTTTGTTTGGTTTTTTTTTTTTACTTTGTCTTTTAACAAGTTGATATGGGCAAAAGGGATACTTCAATGACAAAAGCCTGGGATGGACTAAAGGGAAAAGAAAGTGCTGCTAATTCACTGTGACAACATCAGAATCACATATGTGTGCCAAATTGAAATGCTTCTCAGCTCATTCCCTCCCCTTACCAATCAATACTTGGCAGGCTCAAAAATGCTCCGAATGCCTATGCTGCTTGTTTTCACTGCCACACGTTCTCACATTAGCCCTGGGCCTGCTTGATTTGAAGTGCAAGTTAAAGGTTTGTGTGCTTTCCAAACTAAGCACAGCACTGGATCAGGCCCAGTGGTTTATACAGCCAGATATCTTTTTTCCATTCGTGGCCATACTGGACACATCAGAAAAACACAGATAGCTTTTGCTTGAAATGAGCTCTCTTAACTTGCAAAGAGATTTGAAACCCAGAATTATTTACAACCTGAATGTTTTCAGGCTGCGGTGTGGCATTTCCTAAGAAAGTGATTGCCCCAGGATCACCAGCTGAGAATGCAGGAAATCCTGAAAAATGCTGAGATCATAATGCTGCTACCCACCAGCCTCAGCTAGGAACTTCATAAGGATCCAGTTGGTATTGCAGCTGTTTTTAAGCAGCAAGCCTCTGGGAAGCAAACATAAGTCATATAGCAGTGCTTCTATTATTGCCAAGATCACTGAGACCCAGTGTGCTGACGTGTTCAGGCTTTGGAAATTTCCAAGTTCAAAATGGTCAGCTCAGAGGATGGCAGGAGAGGCAGGAAGCTGGGAGCCCTGGCTGCATCATCTTTGAGGCCTCCAAGATGCTTTACTGAGATGTTGGGCTGGAAAATTGGCATTTTGAATTCTAAATCCATGTACTGTCCTCTGAAAGTTCACTGAAATAGTACAGGTTCAGTGTATCACAATTTAAACATGAAATATTCCACTAGACTACTTCCAAGCATTTGTAAAGGGTGTTTTTCCTCTCTGTTTTATCCATTACTAAACTACAACTACTGTTCTATTGTTTCAATCAGGAGGTCCCAGAATTTCGAAAAACTACCTGTGGCCAGCACTCACAAAACCAGGAGCCTTCCAGCACTTCTATTTATAAGCCTAGGTAAATAGCATGCATGCCAAAAAGGAAACAGTCAATACCAAAGAAGCTCTCACTGATTTAAACACATAGTTAGAAAAATGGCATCTGGAAAAAAACATGTTTGGCAGAACATAGTGCAACTGGGAAAACTTTTAGCACTGGAAGTCTTTTCAGTTGAGAAGAAGCTGCCTCCTTTTTGATCTCAGCACGTTTGCTGATTATTTTCAGCTGTCAAGAGAAGGATTTTAAATCTAGAGCCGCAGTAACTCTGGGACAGACAGACCACATCCGAGATTTACAAAAGCCAAAGCAAGAAACATGCTTGCAATGATGCTGTGTAGACAGGAGGGGCTGAATCAGCCTGGCTCACAGCATTTCCAGGAGCTGGTATTTTCTTCCAAGACTGCCCTCCAGAGCACAGTGTTAGCTTGTATTATTTTTACACTTTGCTGCTGTGCACAAATCGACCCGATTCAGAACTTATTGCTGGAGTCTAAGGCAGTTTGAAGCAAATTGAATAAATCACCAGTGCTAAGTGAGAATAGTCACTCCAACACAAACTCACTTGGGAGAGAAGGCTCAGACTGGCATCCCTGTTTATGTGCTTCATCCAGTCACTGACTAATCACAAAATGCACAAGAGTTCACTGGAGCCAGATCTAGAAACTAGGTCTCATATATCAATGACAACTATGTATCTATAAGATCTATTGCTTTCTCTTGATGAAAATACAATTATTGCAGTACAAACAGGTCAGCTTCACCAAGTAAAGACAAGGGTCTCCTGGCTCAAAAAAGCTTGGTCCTTGGGAGCTATTTCAGAGTGCTGGGAGAAATATTTCTGTGGGAGGAAAGTGAGATTAAGAAAAAGCCAAACCAAGCAACTGAAACCAACAAACAAAACAAAAATGCAAAAAAATCCACCCCCTCTCCCCACCAATAAAAAAATTACAACCCCCCCCCAACAACCTCCCCAGAGTGAAGATGGCTCAATAACCACATTCTGTAAGTCAGGAACCACATTAAAGCAGATGTGGGTTTGTATGATCCTGGTTAGCATTATGGCCAATTAACTACATAAAAGCTGTCTTATCAAACTCCTCAGCTTGTGTCATCCTATACACAAAGGTCAAAGATATCAAACAACCAAATAACAGGTGATCCCTAGGATATGTCAACCTGGACACTGTGTTGTGTTCTGAGCCCAACATGGCACTGTGGAGAGGATGGGAAGGAGGTGGTGAAGAAGCAATGAGAATAATGGAAGATTTTGTCAGCACACCTGTAGAAGTGTCTCAGGAAAAGCACAGGGAAAGGCCCAGACAACTGTATGCTTTGTGTGGGAAGAAAGGATGGGAGGAGAGAGTCATTTGGACTCTACAATGCATGGGCCTTGAAGGAAACAGTTGCTGTGAGGGAACAATTACTATACAGACGAGAATGAGAGCACCAGCAGAAGTGAGGAAAAAAGATGCTTTTTATTAGAAGTGATATATGTAACATAAAGCAGAACAGGAGATTCAGCAAACTATTGAGAACGAGCCTTGTCTGAGAAGGAATCTCAACATAGGCTTCAGTCAAATCTCTTCACAGATGCTTTAGACAGATCAGATCATGACCTGCATAGCTACACACTCCAGCTTCAGTCACTGGAAAATGAGCTAACAGCCTCCAGTTCAAGCTATGCCTTACAAACATACACAATATTCTTTTAGTCTGGAACTTCTGAAAATCTGTCATGCTCAAGAGCAGGCAGCAGGAGAAAGAAAGAGGAATGCAACTGCATTCTTCAAGCAAACATTTCCTCCTCTCAGACCATAAAACTATACAGCTTCAAGCTAATCCCCATAATCAGCTGCCCAGCCCTTCCCACTTTATTGGCTGTTTTGTGCAGTCAAAGCCAAATTGCCAAAGGGAGAGGGTCAATCGTTTGTGCTGCATCTGCTCCAGGCAGTGACAGAACACGGGACAGATATTTAGGGCTAGAACTAGTTAAATGCAGATTCAGGGCACTGAAAACAGGAGTGGGGGAGGAGAAACAATCCTGGAATTAAACCACTGGGAATATGCAGAACAAGTTGCTTGGCCAGGCTAGTGCATGGAGGAGCAAGCCAGCTCTCTGTCCTTGGGCTTTCATGGACAGAGGGAAATTGAAATGCAGGCAGATGTGTTTCAAATGGAAAATAAGGTGAGTAACACCATAAGTTGTCTGGTAGGAGAGGAGCAGCTTGGATCAGGAGGGAAGAACAGCATTCATAGGAGCACAGGGTTGTTCAGTCCAGTTGCAGCTATCAGGGACACCAGAGACCTATCTGAATGCACTTCTAGTCTATGAACGGCTCTCTAACAAACCAAAGACTAGCTGAGAAAATGAACAAATGGCCACAGCTGTAATTCAAAATTTTAGAGGAGCTAAGGGACCCTAAATTCAAACAACCCAACATACCTGAGAAAAGGCCACTGTGCAAGCACTGCTTTCTCCTGCCCTTGTGTATGCTGTTGCTGAAAGCCACAAAACCCCCAATGCCCACTCTCCCTACACACCATGCAAGGATCAAAGCATTACAAATTAATTTTTTAGGAATTTGCAGTTTTCTTTCTTTATGCACCCTGCCCAGCATTACTATTACAAAAGTTACCACCCCCTCTTCTTCTATGACTTCATGCACTCATAAAAAGTCCCTCTGCAGCTGTCCTGTAGCCAGCCCCCTTAGGTATTGGAAGGTGCTATGGAGTCTTCATGCAGCCTTTGCTTCTCCAGGCTGAACAACTCCAACTCTCTCAGCTTTTACTGACTGAGAGAAATTCTCTTCTCCAGCCACAGGTTTTCACCTTGTCTCTGTGTAACCAACAAGATGCAAGGTGATAATGCTGGAAAGGGCAAGGTTGAGTCTCTCTCAGAAGCAAGGCAGTTTTGATCCTGGTGCACAAAGAACTGAGTAATTTTGCCTGATAGCTGCTTGGAGCTGGTAGGCAGTGCTCACTGCTGCCATCTCAACACCAGCACTGCCTGCTGTTATCAGCAAAGGACAAGCACATTTCTCCAAATGTCCCTGTTTTCAAGGGATGGCACCTTAGCTCCACACCTCTCATTTGATGACTTCCAGAGGTCTCCACTATTGCCAGTGTGGAAAAATCACCTACAGTAGAAACATCAGAACAAAGAAAAGGTTAAAGCTACAGTGACAAAAACACCACACAGCCATATGAAACGCTCTCCTTCCCGTATGTAATTCCTTGATTCTTGGTCTCTCACTCTGTTTTTCCTTATCTTGGCCCACCAAGGAGTACAATGCAATGGCTTGGTAGTCAAATAGGGTCCAGTTACAGGCAGTTCCCAGTCAAAGCACAGGCAAACAAAGCTGCTTTTAGGAGCAGCCCAAGCCAACAGCGAGGTGTGTCAATGTACATCATGCTGCCTTACCCAGTGGCTGCTCACAGAAACACTCCTCATCCTCATGTAGGTGACAACCAATGAAGTGTTTCAAGCCAGTGGTTTCCTGCAGCGTGTAGTTGAAACGTATTAGAGAGGAGGGAACAAATTTGAATGGCTATGGATGGAATTATGCTGTGCACATAACTAGACACATCTGAAAAACTGGGCCTTCAATCATCACCTCCACAGTGAAAAAGCAAAATTGAAAACTAAGGTAAAAATCTGTCTCAAGTACCAGAAAGAGAGCAAGGCTCACAAGAACTGCAAGTAACAAGAACAAAAGATGGCCTTTGCTTGGTAACTTTAGACTAAGGGATGAACAAAACAAGTGATTTTGGATGCTGGTGCATACTTTATATGTTCTAATTACTCATTCTAGAAATGCTGTTGATGAAAACACTTGGAGTTCAAAAGACTTCCAAATAATTTGTTTAAAGCTTCATCAGATTCTAGAAGGCATATCAGAGATCAATCAGAAAAGATGCTTAAGTTGGTTGCATTTTTCTCTTGCATTAAGCAACACCAGAGAGAAGGATGATTCTTGCATTCATGAGTACCCAGGAAGCATAAACAGGGAGTCTGGCTAGGCTATTGTTCCTAGCTCCATGTTGAGGAAGAGTCAAATGCAACATAACACAAGGTCTAGTAATATTGCCCATCATGTAGACCATCTACCTTCTTCAAAATACTGACAGATGCAGTGCTTTGTCTCTGGCTATTCAAGGAGAATCTTTTTCTTTTTTTTTTTTTNTAGAGAGGTATGAAATATCTGCTACCCACCAGTTTAAAACAGGGCACTGATCTGTTTCCCAGTCACTTTTTTCCAAATTCAGACATTTTCTTTGCCACTGGACGGGGGACAGGAAATGCAGTCAAGCTATTTATCACCTCATTTCCAGGTAATGAAGACAAATGTTCAAATTCTGCCATTCCCTGACAAGGTGTTTTGGCAGAAGCACTGAGGACAGGGACTATGGCCTTGTGCATTTGCATCCCACTTTAGGGAAGGGGTGCCAACTAGTTAAGTGCCAACTGGTGCTCCTGGGAACTCCCCCAGTACAACACCACCAGAGACATTTTGCTATGCTAAACCCCCCAAAGTGTTTCCAGTCTTTCAACATCAATCAGCACAACTGAAGCCAGTAGTAAATTGATTCTCACATTCCACTGGTGCCGGTTTTTGTTAGAAATGATTTGTGATAGATATGGTGGAATATATTGATTAGTACTGACAGTCCCAGTTTCCCAGGCGCTTTGTAGCACTGCCATTCCAAAATGACCTGCTTTCCACCTTGTCAATTTTCTTCAGCAGAGTCCATTATAAATATCTATTCTATTCTGAGAGCTTCATCCCCCTCCAGAAAACAAAAGGGTCAGGCAAGTAAAAAAATCAGTACAATAAAATAGGTTTGTCTTGTTGCAAAAGAACTTGTTTTTATTGAGAGATTTTTGTGTCAGGGAAAGAAAAGGCACAAAATAAGTTACAAAGACATCAGACGAACCGTATGAATCAGAGGCAATACCAGAGCTGTTACAAATCACCTAAAAGTTGGCTTACTAACATAGGTTAGCCTCTACAAAATTCTTAAAAGAAACAATGTATTTCAAATTATCAAAATAATTCAGAAATTCCGAGTGAATGTGAAGACCACCAATATTAAACTTCTGACTAAATTCACACCTGGGCTCACCACCATCAGCCTCTCTTAGTACACAGAGATCACTGGAAAATATTACATAATTATTTTAAAAACTCATTTACATGTTATAAATTAAAAACCTGATATTTACCTTTCGTACCTCCAGTGAAGTACAATACATACAGGTAAAGGCAATATGCATAGGAAATACATTAAGAAAACAGAATAGGTAAGTGCAATTATTCTAAATATTTCAACATTTGTTATGGCCCCTCACCTATGGCAAAGAACATCTTAAAAAGATGGATCCAACAGCTGTTCACAGAACATATGAATATACCACCAGAAAAGGTCTACTGTGGAAAAGCTTATGCTATCTTCAGTTGTGACTTCTCAGATGAAGTATTCTACAAACAAACTTTTCAGCAGTACAACTCTGAGTTAACAACAGCACACTAATACAGTTAAAGAAGAGAAAGTATTTCTGAAATATATCGGTCCTCATTTTAACATGGGAAGGCTCATAACACTCAGTATTCAAGTATTCCAAATTTAATATTTAACAATACACACACCAACTATATACAACTTAATTTTTGACTGAATCTATTCCAATTTCCTGTTATTCAGCTCTCTCTCACCTGGCAAGGACATTCAATTGTTAGTTCAAATTACATGGGCATGAGGAAACAATGCAAAGTCTACAGGACACAGAAACTACACACAGATTTGGTTTAGTGATGATGAAAGGTGGAGCAGCAACAAAGTAGTTTACCCCTTTGGCTGCTCCTCTGGTCAAGCGGAGGTCTAAGTCCTGTCTTCTGAAATCAACAAGGATGTAAATGCAAACAGACACAGAACTCAGCTATAAATGCCTCATTATATCCTTAGGAGTTTCGCTTACTTGACCTAAGACAACAGCAATGCAGAAAGGGAATACAGTACCAGCTACCACTGGTAGCCCAAACCAAGGACTTGATTTACAAAAAAAAGGCTAATCCTGGAAAGTCCTGCACTGAGCATGACTGTCAGGGCTGCAGCAGGGAGGGGGCTGCAGGGTGCCTGGTGAGGGAAGAGGCCAGGGACTGCCCTGTGCTGGTCCCAGCCAGCTCAGCAACAGGCAGCACAGAACCCACAGGACGGCTGAGGCTGGAAGGGGCCTCTGGGGGTCATCTGGTCCAACCTCCCTGCTCAAGCAGAGCCACCTACTAAAGCAGGCTGCCTCAAACCAAGTCCAGATGACTTCTGAATATCTCCACACGTGGAGACTCCACAATCTCTCCAGGCAACCTGTGCCAGTGATCGATCTCCCTCAGTATAAAAGTGCTTCTCTATGTTCAGAGGGATCCTCCTGTGTCTCAGATATTGTCCACTGCCTCTCGGGCACAGTGAGCACTGACCCACTGCACTCCTACACTGCTAGAGGAGTTGCTGGCACTTCAACAAAACCATGTTTAAGAAAGGGCAGCAAGTTACAAGAAAGAGATTACAGTGCTACAGCAGGAGAAAAAAAGGGTAAGCCCATGTCAGCACAAGAGGAGCTGAAAAGAGAGACATATGAGCAGGAGAAAAGCCAAAGGAAAATCATAGTCTGAGCAGAGGCTGAGAGTAGACTCAGAAGGAGCTACAACTTTGAAGGGACTGTGTCTGGTGATAAAACCCAGCTGAGAGTGAATAACAAAGGAAGAACAGTGAAAAAACAACAAACACAACAGATTGACCCCAGTCTCCTGTGCTGCCTGTTGCCTTTTGCTGAAGGGACTGAGCACGACATGCAGTCATGGACTTGGAGACCACTGTGGGGTGGGGGATGGCATGGGGAGAGAGAAGGAAGAGCAGTATCTGGAAAAAAGGAGCAGTGTTTTCCTTAATTGTTTTAATTTCAATACCAAAACAGTAACTAAAATCTCAATTGGCAATAAATTCATTTGATTAAAACTCCCCAGCTCAAAACTTACTGTCCCTGAAAACTGGCCTCAACTGACATTAGTATAAAATTAAGGGTTTCCTGGCCCTTCTAAAGGCAAACAGTATACACAGGAAAAGCCATGTTCTAGCTGTGTAATTATTCTGCTCCTTCAAAGTCTTATGTCTTTTAACTAAATTTAAAAGGTCTATAAGAAAAACTTTAAAGATAAGGACAACTTGAGGACTTTAAGTCATGGATTCCCACATAAATGAAAAGTAAATATTTTGTAGTTTCCTAAAAATCAATTAAATAGAAAAGTGACAAAAAACCTCAACATGAAGAGGTAGCTTAAATCAAAGTATCAATAGATTCAGGAAGTAAAACTAGTGCAATTAAAGAGTATCCATATGAAAAATATACTTCCAATTTCTACATCACTCACTCAAATTTTAACAAGAACAAAACAAAATTTTGTTTGCATTTTGAGGAGTGAAAAGGATCAAACACTAGAAACCAGTCTTTTAGAAGCATACTTGAAATGGCAGCATCCACAACTCCATCACAAATCACCCAGCAGTTGTTTCCTAGATAACAATTTTCATCAGCCCCTGCAAAACTGATTTTTTTATATAAGCTAACATTAGAAATGCCTGTCTCTCAATCAGGTTTCCATAATTTAAAAACATTTTGTTTCAAAATAGATGTGCCAGATACCACTCATGGGACATTCTAAAGTAAATATAACCTTCAATATTGGCAAAGGTTTTCTTAACAGCCATACTTTTTGCCATAAAAAGTAGGTGTAAGATGAGCACCTCAGATGTGTTGGTGGGAAGCAGTAACATGCATTCTAGAGATCAACTCCCCCTACAAACCTTTAGTAAATAAGGGTGGGCAAGTATTTAAACATACTCCATCCTACAATCTGCTGTATATGACAGGACCCCAACACCCCATGGTCCCACTTCATTCTGCATACACAGTGGAGAATGGTTTAAAAGAAATAATCTTTCTTTTGGGGGTAGTCAACTGTTGCTGCACGAAGCTTAAGCCACCTGCTTTTTTACTGACCAACTTGCAGCCACCGTAGGGATTTAAACTCTAGACATTATTTAGCAATGCCTCAAACAGGCCGTGCATTTTATAAAAATCTGCTATATCCTATGAACTCCGGGTAACTTGTTATTAATAATGCTCATGTGTAAGGTTGATGACTGAACTAACAAATTCCAATCAGTCTTAGAGTAAACTTTGACATTTTTCTACTCAGAAGCAAACAGGCTCTGCAGCTTCCTGTGCAATGGCTGCATGGCATAAATTCTGCATGTTCTACAAAACCTGCACTTTAATCCTTCATTCAATTTCTTTGGTTTCTCAGAAACAAAAGCTACTTAAGTGAACTGAGCAGTGAAAGACAAGCAAAGAAAGGCAACTCTAAGCAAACAAAGGTAACTCTCTGTCCACCATAGTTTCAGAGATGCTTGTAAATACCGGTTTTGGCAGGCTGCATGGAAGAATTCTAAGTGAAAGCAGCTAGAACTAGTTTTGGACTATTGCTTTGAAGCAAAAACTGTCTTTGGCACTTATATAATCCAACTCTATGATGCTACTTTACACATAGTCTCATATAAAGCTGACTGAGGAAATTAAAGATTACTTTTATAAAACAGGCACTTTAAATCAGGACAAAAATAAATCTGTTCCCCATTAGGCAATGCAGGAGTTTTTTTCAGAATGATGGGAACAGCAAGCAGTACCAAAATTCAGGTGAAAAAGTTCAGTCAATTCAGACTGTCAGAGTAAAAGTTTTACCCAGCTCTATTAGACTTAATAACAGTAGCACCTAGAACATCTGAAGGCTACAAAAGACCAGACAAGGCATTAAAAATACATAGCATTGGAACAGTTATGTATAAATTTGCTCACCCTCCAATTCTGCATTGAGATCTGCCACAGAGGTTTTCTTATATAGGTGTCTTTCTTTCACATAACACATCTTGTAGTAAGATACAATCAATGAGACTCAAAATACAGCTATACCCTGTCTCCTGTCTGGTAAACAGCTGAATATAGACATTTCTGACACAGGCATTGTGTCAGGCCAGACTAATTTCCACCATCAAATGACAGCACTGCTCTTGGGCTTTTCTGACATATTTACTGCAAGGCTCACAGTTTGCACGCACAGACTCAGCTGTGCCAAAGAGCATGACCAGAGAAGCTCTAACAGGGTGGGGAAAGGGATACACAGCACATCAGCCTTCAGCTAAAACAAAACAATACTAACCAAATCTGTGTTTGGTGGTTATGCAGAAGACTCAGGAAGAAGAGTTTTAGCTCAAATGTTTCCATTAACATACTCCAGGAAAAGTACATTTGTTCCTTACTTTCCCCCTTTCCTCAGAACAACACAAACAATCTCTTGCAAATTGCCTTTATGTGCTTAGGTGAAACAGGCTGGAAAATATATGGCTCAACTGCATTCCCTTTGGTTCTGTAAATGATACTTTACTAATCTCAGTGCATTCACAGTCTGAAGACCCTGGCGTGGATTGCACACTGTGAGCAGATGAGCATGTGGCTACAATCCTTAAAGCCTTGGCTGTAACAAAGGTGGAAACAAGCTACAACATGCTCTGTGTTAATTATGTATCTCTGGAGAGGTGTAGGCACTCAGCATCCTGACCTGAACACAGACTCACCTGTGGCCCTCCTTTAACACAGAGCATCCAAGTTTCTGGTGTGTCAGGGAGTCTCTGAACAGCACTTTCCCAATCCCTAAATAGAGAGCACTAGCTTTGTTCTCAGGAAAGTTTAAAAAAAAAATAAACTTATCACTTCTGTATTGTATTCTCCACCTATTCCAAAGCAGTAAAAAGCAGTAAAATCCTTTAGAAGGCTGAAGTATCACTTCACAAGTTGTGTGACAAAAACTCATCAAATAAATTCTAATATTCCTATCTTTCTAAAGGGAAGCTGGCAAATTAAGCAATGACCAGTCATACAGCATTCACCAAAAGAGGGCTTTCCAGATTTCAATTATTTTGGTGCCACACCATTTCATAGAAAAGCTGAGTCCAGAAGAAAACTGAGGCAGGTCTGATGAAAAGAAATGTTTCATTACTAAAATAGCAGTGCTGAACAAAGCTCACATTAAAAAGGAAACTATGAAACTGATATCCCCAAGAGGACATCCTGGAACCAATGCTAGCTCTGAAAGCAGAAGCTTCAAGTCAAGGCAAGGAGCAAGAAGGGTTTTTCTACCCAGCAGCTGCTGTCTTGTGTTTTCACCTACCTTTGCCCTGAAGTATTTCAGTTGAACCCTCTATCCTTTTCCCCTCCTTCCAGCTCCTCCATGCTGTCATGACCTGTCTATTCTCCTTCACTTCCAGCTGTATTCACTTATCACTTGTGAGGTCTCCAGATAGCAGAATCCCAAACATACCTCACATGAGACAGTATTAAGATCTGACTAATCAACACCATGGGAAAGTCTCTCTACTCTCTAGCATAATCCTACTACGTGAGCTGGATGGAACACAAAAAAAAAGATAGCCAAAGCAATCCAGGGACAAAATTCCTTCTTGGGAATAGGTATCTTAATGCCTCCACAATACAAAAAACCCCATAAAAATTAACAGTGCCAGCTGTTTAGTGTACAAAGCTACTCTACGAAAAAAACACAGGATACTTCACTGAATTATCAGGTCTCAGACTCCTAGCACTGCAACACATAATAAACTCATATATCCAGTGCTGTATCATCCTCTGGTTTCCAGCAGCTCCTCAGGGCAAACTTACTGCTCAGACACTGAGACTCATTAGTTAGACCTACTCAGATTGCTTACACAAAACACCTACTGGATTTGAACTTCAGAACACATAGGGGGAATGCAAAACCTGACACTACATTGCTGAGCTCCTCCTGCAGGAATTCTCTCCTATAAACCCTCTGAATGTAACTGACCAGGGAAAGCAACAATACAAAGTTCCTGTGGTTGACAGAAAGAAGATTTAAAATTCCTTCTGAAAAAGTCCCTTTAAAATTCAAAAGGTGCAAACACGGGGACAGATGTAAGGTTAAAAGAAGAGTAGTATCTACAGAAAACAATTACTAATTTTGTCTTCGCTCGTTTTTACAGTTTTACATATTTATACTGATGATATAAAAGTGCCTGAGTGGAGAGGTAAATTTAATTGTAAGATCCTGCAAAGAGCAATCTTCTCCACCTGAACCATTACAGCATCCTACTGTTATAATGAAAATTATGCTGAGGTGTCTTGTGGCATTACTAGGGTTGCCAGCAGTGGGTAAGGACAGTAAAACTATAGAGGGAGGAAGGCTATCAGTTCCTGTCTGCCTCTTGGATGACTTAGCCCACCTGACACCTGAAGAGGGGCAGCAAAGACCTAAAACCACTGTTGGGTCTTGGCAGCATGTTAATGCCACTGGGCTTACTGCTGTTTGCTTCTAAGTAAGCAGGTTTTATTTATTTAGAAGCCATCAGCAACAAAAAGCCATTTCCCCACCTGTCCATAAATTAAAATGGGAATAAAAAATTTAAAAAAATTTGCTTAGGTTTGGCCTTTCCACGTATTTCTGAGTACCTCATTTGAGAAATTTTCTTACATACAAAAAGGCCAAATAAGGAAGAAAGATTACACGTCTGGGTTTAAAAGTGCCTTGCCACATCTACAACAACTATTCAATAGCCTGGGAAGAAAAAAAGAGAAGACCACAGGCTGGAATTCTTCTAGGGAAGCTCATAATACAGGCAAAACCCACAACCATACCAATACACTGTCCATAGGGGCTGAAGTTCCCAACTCTGCTCACAGTCAACACCTGGATCAAGTTCAGTCCAAGTGGGAATTCTGCATGTGTGAAACTGCAGTGCCTGAGCTGCCCCTCTGCACCACCCAGAGTAGATTCTCTTTGCTCAGTGTTAGAGTTCCCAAGGAACAAAGTTCAAACAGCTAGCTGTGAGCTTCACATTCTGTTTACTTTCACCTCCTTGACGTGTAAAAGAACTTCCCAGTTTAACCAGGAAATATTCAGCAGTCAGCTTATGGATATTTTTTAAACCCAGCATTTTTAAGTCCAAGATCTACAAAAATGGCTAGTGAGCCTGAAAATATACTTTCTGCCACTGTATGGCACTTTGCTAGGAACTCCAAGTAGGAAGACTAAGAAACATTTTATGGAAACCAACCTTAACAAAGAGAAAGGCCACAGGTTAGAAGATGAAGATAACAATGTAATCAAGAAAACTGAATCTTTGTTGGAACTTTTCATATATTAATTTTTCACATTTCAAGACTCCACATCACTCTAATGAAGCACCTACAGAAAGTTCAGACTAACAGGAGAATAAAGCTGTCATCCTCAACAAGGTCAAGGAGCCAAGTGCTTGAGCAAGCACCTGGTTAAGAAACACCATCAAGTAACCAAATGCTGTCTCATAGAAGTTTGCCTGTTTTTAAAATAAGAATGTTATCTACACACAAGACTCTTGAATAAACACTGGCAGCCTCCTGTCAATAAAGCCCAAAATGTAACAGCAACTCATAGTTTCTCTTACCACTTCAAAGTTAAGTCTCTTCCAGAAATAAAAGAGACAGACAGGTCTGCAAAAATTAGCTATATATTCTAACACAGCTCACACACACCATATGTGATAAATACCTTACCTATGTCACACCCATGAAATTACATCCATCAGAATTATTTCGCTCCACAGAGAAGTTGCTTAGCTTCAGTATTTATGGTACAGTGAGGACAAGGTAAAAGTAGGCAAAGCTGTACAGAGGTGCTGAGATGTGGGGACAACGTGGCAAACATATGCACAAGACAGCCAAAGAAAAACTTCGGTGTATGAAAAAGAAGGAAAAAAAAAAAAGCCAGAAATGTCCCTTATGTCTGCAGGCTCTTTTGTGTCCTTCCTCCCAGCTTTCCATTATCACTAAGCAAATGCCCAGTGCATGACTAACCAGCTGCACCCTGTAACTCTGCACAGGTGTGCAGAGAGAGAAACCTTGTGTTCACAGTTGCCCCTCCTCTACTGAATATGCAGAAGCCATTTCAGCACACAATTTCAGGAATTTGTTCCCATTGAAGTAGCATACAGCACATTCTGTGACCACTTTCACCCTGTGAAATAAAACAGTGGTTGTTTCCAAGTTTATCAATTTATACTGAATCAAAATCCACCACCTTGAAAATAAAATGCCAACATGTGCATTTATGATCTGTCCAAATCCATCTGAGCCTAGATAATTTCCCAGGCTTCAGAAATACATTATCCCATTCTTGCTGCCTCACCTGGCTTCAAATGTCGTCCATGCACTGTCACTCTAAATCACAAGACTTCGAATGGCTGTCTCATATGGAGAGCATCAGTGGTGTAACTAGTCTGAGCAGGACTCAAATGCCTCTCCTAGTCAGGAAAAACACAGGCAATTTGCCCCATTACATTCCCTGACAAGTGAGGTCCCCAGTACTTGTCACACAGCTGGACTGACTGGACAAGTAAGAAACGGCATAAAATGGGCCAGTGTTTCTTCTGTTCGTTACTTGATCATATGAGTCTCTTCATCAGCATCATAAAACTCCTCATCTTCACTTCCACTCCCTGTAGAACTGTCTTTGTCTCCAGACTAAAAACAAAAGTTAAGTTATTAGTTATCACAGAAGTCACTAAATCAATATCAAAATACATAAGCACAAACCATTACACCTCTATGGAACGTTGCTACAGAAAAACAAGGAAAGACAGGTCAAATCACTATATTAAGACTTTGTAAAAGATGTAATGTGAATTAACATTTCTTTATGTCCTTGGTTGTTTCAAATATCTTTAAAAGAGACAGGGTTTAGTGGATGGACTTTCTCTGCTCCACTAGTACACTGGAGAATACCCACAGGAGCTGGACTGGCTAGAATGGTTCTGAAGTGATAATGTACTTAACTTTCTTAAGTCTAAGGTCTCTGTCTTGTAGAGTGCTACTAGAATCACTCACCGCAGCTCAGAAACACAGATTACTTGGTTAGGTAAAAGCTTCTCCCTCCAGAATTAATACCCCTCCATGTGTAGAATGGACATTTTACTATGTAAGTTCAGTTAGAAAGATCCCCCTGCAATATTAACTGAAAGTCTTATGGAAAAGGGAGAAACCATTACCATGTCGTATGTTCAGAAGGTAAAGTCCCTATTATAGGCATACCCATTCCAGCCGGAGTCCTCTTTGCAACATAATTTATATCACATACCCAAACTAAAGTCAGCTATTACAACTAGTTGACTTTTATTTGGCCAGTACAGTGCCTTTCCATGGAACTGACACAAATTACTCGAGTTAAAAAGATTCTCCTGCTAGTATAAACTTTATTTAGTTGGATTATTTAGCATTTTTTCCCCCAGTATGCCTGTGTCCATCCTAAGACTTCTGCCTGCCTAGTCATATGCTAAGAAGGGTGATAGAGAGGGTGAAAAATAGAGAAATGTAAATCATGTTCCTGATTGACAGTACCATGCAAGCAAAATCTGTAGCTTTAGATCTGTGTTCAGAGGAGTTTTGCTACAGCAATGTGCATTAACTGCAAAGGAATTTCAGACAGTTTGAGTACTAAGACCTGTCAGAAGATATAAAGGGAATCATGTTATGCTTTTTTCCAGAGTTCTAAAATTATTTGAGGAAAGTCAGGCTATCACTGGATGCTGTCCAACTTGAATATCACATTCACATATGTTAACAGGGACAAATCCTCCATTCTGGGCAATCACAATGCATGTTATCTTGAAAGTGGTACGAAAGGACAATGGATTCCAGAGGGGGAATTCAGGGTGTGCCAAATAAATTCTAAATCTTTCTCACAGCAGCTTCATAAGACCTCTCTATGGCCTTGTCAAATAGGGTTAATGTTTAACAGCTTTCCATTTGAATAGCACTTTCTTTGTGAGCTTTAAAATAAATCCCTAATGTGTCACAGACATTCCAGATAACTTCACTGGAGTTACAAGATTAGTTCAGGCCTGAACCAATGACTTTTTCATTTGGATTCAGTAATTTTAATCCATCTGGCCAAAGTGTTCCTGAAGAAAATTCTCAATTTTCATTTTTTTTTCCTTCTGTGGGCCCTGTTCAGGTCAAGATTTTTAAGAAGCTTACAGGAGCACAAGCAAGGAAGAGTTAAACCCGAGAAGACTGGTTGATATACGTGACTCAAGTTGTGACAATACTGATAGACAACACTTGTCACCTCAAAGGGCTATAGTGACCTTAGTTAGTTAAGAAAGAAAATAAAAATGTGACTTCCCTCCCTCCAACACCTGCACTGCTTGCTGGAATTGCTTTCGTTGATAAACCATCTGCACAATTAAGATGTAATAATGATGTGATTACCAAAATAACAGCTGATGTAAACATATATGATGGATTTATGTAGTCAGAAAAAGAATGTGGTGCCATAACACATTAGCCAATATGGTTGCAAATGTTTATAAAATACACACATAAAGTGGCTAAGGTATAAAATTAATTGTTACAGGGCTGCCTCTTTCAAGCTTTCTTCAAGGGTGCTTCTGTCACTAAACTGTGCTGCCTTGTCAAGAACTATTACAGCTAAAATTCATAAACAAGGCAATATTTTGAAGCCTCTGATAGGAAGCAACTGTTCTCATTCTAGAAATCCATGCTACTCAGCCCCCTGATTTCTGTGAAAATGAGCATGACTACCTATGAATCTCAGGGTGCTTGGCCAAAAACTAATCAAATTAAAGTAAAAGGTGTTAAAGAATCCTATCTCATCTCAGGCTAATGAGACAACTAACATTTTTTCTTATGAGTTTCCCTTCAAGTCTTCTGATCACTTAATCTATTTTTATAAGCCCATCGATACTTAAAATTTCAGGACCATTTTAACCTTACTCAAATTCAAACACCCACTTCCAACTCTCCAGCTACTTCTTTCCAATCCCACTTCCCATGACTGTAAGATGCAGATGCCAAGGAGTTTAACAAAATGAACTAAAAAGCGATAGGCAAAACAACAATCAAGGAAACTGGACTAAAACCCATTTATTTATGCTTATTCCTGGGACTTTTGTGGTTCCAGTGTTTTCAATAAATCTCATTTTCCAGGGTCAGCAGTGGGACAGATCTCAGAGGTTAGCCTTCCTTTAACCCATTTTAAGCCTTTCTAGGACAGACCTAACAACTGGCACTGCAGCAGTCCATCTCAGAGATTAGAGAGGCACAGACATCACTGTATCCCAAAGGGAAATATTGTAAGCTTGTGGCCTTGAAGAGATGAATTAACCCAGCTATGTTTCAGCCTGCATTTCTAGACAACATTTCAGACGTGATGGTAAGGTTACTAAACTATCTTCTCTATCTCCTTGGGGTCTATCCTCCACAGGCCAAGAATCACTAACCTAATCTATTTAGAGTGGCATATTCAAGCTGACAGCTGAAATAAACACAACAGAAAAAGTACTAGGAAAAAAATTAATATACCTGTGAGCCATCTAGGGCTTGCAATGACATGGCTTCATCTCCCAGCCTCCAGTATGAGCATACCTGCAGGTCTGAAATAGTTTCTAGTAAAGGGCTGTTTAAGGTCTCTGGTAACAATAAGCTTAAGAGTCCAGACAACAGACCAGTCGCTCCAAACACAATGTAAGGCAGAGACCACTGTACAGATTTCTGGAAAAAATAACACAGATAGGCTGAGGTTGGTTCCCTTCAGTTCACACTGCATATGAAAGCACTTAGCCTTAATACCATTCCCTCTGGCATGTGTTTGTGTTCCTATTTAGCATAAAGTTACGAATCCTACTGTTGTTTTTTATTTGTTTGTTTTTTAACCAATAATGTGAATTGTATCTTATTGATACTATTAGATCCACCCAGATTTTGGGATGAATTTTAAAAGAAATGCCTGCTGAATTTGAACTCAATTCTTGCCCATAACATATACACCTTTCAACAAATGTAACATCCCTTTGTAGTAGGGAATAGACACACAGAAACAGAGACATGGTGCTTGGAGATCTCATGGGTCATCTAGGCCAACCACCTACTTTAAGCACAACTACAGCCACCACCAGACCAAGTCAATCATAGCTTTGTGTAACCAAATACTGAAAAAACTCCAAGGATGGATATTCCCCCTCTAAAATTCTTACAAGAGCTAAAATACCTTCTGAATTAAATAGTGCTGAGGTTTTATCTAATCAGACAGATGATACTGCAAGGCCTTTGGCCTATCATGATATGGTTAAGATATGTACCTTACATTATCTTAGTTTATATACATAATTTATCCAAAATATTCCCATCCCTGTAAGCCTCTGATACACCAGAGCCAGAGACCACAAATATACATAACAGAAGTTCAGACTAACCAAGGAAGGGACAAAAGGTGCAATGATTCCACCAACACGGGAAAACATGGAGCAGGCACCCATTCCAACATTCCTATGAAAAAAACCAGAAAACAATTAATCATGTGAAAAGTACCACCGAACAAGGGAAAAAAATCACCAGTCACCCTGACCACATTAACTGGCAAAGAAAAGTCAGATGTAACTGAAAGCATCCCAAGAAAGGAATGAAACATTTTTTCGTGATTAAAATGAACCAAAAGTCCCCCTTTACATTCAGAATTCCAACATAAATATACATGTAGGGAGGCAAAACCAGTATGAGTTCAGTTCATGCACTTTGTGTGAAAGTCTGCCTGAATTCATTTATCCAAATCCTATTTACCAGCAGATGTACCCACCCATGAAAAACACCACAGTACAGTTTCACTGGTGGGTGATCATCACATGCATCTCTGTGGTAAATGCTTCTGTCTGCTCTGCCAGCACAGGCACAGGGCATTTCTGCCTCCAGTGAGTGAAACCTTACTGTTGCTTATATAGGACCTACGAAGCATCAAGTTACTTTTACAAAGCTTATTGACCAGTCATCCTCAATGTTCTTGGTTAAGCAAGTATGATAATAGAGTTGTCTGGTTTATAAAGCACTGAAAAAGTTAGACATCAGTCATTAAAAGAAATAGCAGTATTATTGTTATCCTCATCAGAGGAAGGAGAATTGTAAGCATGCCAAGCAGCCAAAGGACGACTTTACATAAAAATAAGGTTAGACTGAAGAGAACACTGCAAATTTGAGGGGAGAGGAAGTGAGAAGAAGACAAGGGAAGAAATTTAACATGTAAAATTACATATAATTATTATATGTAACTGAAATATTCAAGTGAAAAGGTGCAGTTAACAGAAAAAAGGTAATAGAGAAGTAAAAGGCGGTCAAGTAGGAGAACCAGAAAAATGAAGACTTAAAAACTAACTTGTGTTACCTGATCACTGTGGGATAAAGTTCTGATGTGTAGATGTAGACAATGTTAAATGCAGCACTGATTGTCAGTTTTCCCAGCAAAGAGAGAGAGTGACTATTCACCACTGCAAACACTCCAGTATCTGATAGAGAAAATGTGACCCTTGTAAGGCTTAGGAGCACTCAAATACATCTCTAATCATTTCAATCACACAACAGTATGCAATAAAAAGGAATCTATTGAAAAATCTAAAAGCTGAAATTAAAACTTGCTATTTTCAGCATTTCCCACTAATTAAATACTAAACTAGTTCCATCAGTAAGTTGAAGAGCAACAGATAAATTTTTCAAAAGTGACTAAGTTTTTTAGTAACAAGAGTCCTACTCATTGTCATTTCTGTAGTAAGAAAACATGTTTCTAACACTAATATTTTGGAAGGAAGACACTGTAAAGGACCATACTAAATACCCCATCCAGCTGACTTCTGTCAGAACAGCCAATGCTTATTTCCCTATACCAGGCAAATCAGAGCTCATGCCCAGTGGAGACAGGTGCTTTCTTATGGCCAGTGAACCATTTCACCTCCTAAGGCACGTTGCCCCTGGCTGACTTTGGCAGTCCAGTACACAGCTGATTTCCTGGGGTCTCGCAATTCTATCCTCTCTTTTTATAAAGTGTTTTATGTGGAATGATACACAAAAAACTACTTGATGACTGGCACCAGTCAAACCAGAGCATCTCTGAGTGTCTGGGCTCTAGCATCTGGATTAATTCTGGAAACTTGAGTTGCATCTCTTTAAAAAAAGCTTTACCTATTAGATTCATTGCCATCTAGAGCAACTTAGGTGCTTTATCATAAATGTTTCATCTTTTTAATCACTTTCAAGTGTTTGAAGCCTTCTCTCACTTTATGAAGGGTGTTACACATCCACAAATCTTACAACTGATGGGAATTTATGTATCTGGTTTTAAAAAGAAAGATTGCTTGTAATTGTTTATATCAGTTGGATAAACATCTGAAAATTAATGTGTGTCTTGACAAAAAAACCCCAAAACATTTAATTTCATATTTCTTAAAGACCCTTTGCTTCAGAAGATTATCAGAATGCTCTCTGAACTCAAAGTTATGTGGCCACATTACTAACCACAATGACACTAGTCTTGAGCATAACAGAGGCATGAGGAAAGGATGGAAACTTATCATAAGACTCAATTCTTCGGATCTTTTGACACTGGTCTTTCACTCAGACAGATACATGGATAGTACTTACACTGATATATCATCTGGCTAATGTAGATACCACAAGAAACATCACTCTTCAGATTACATCAGAAACATGGGAAAGGAGCAACTGATGTAATCAGAGGAAAAGGCAGAATCCAAAGGCAAAAATTCAAATCCAAACCTTCTTAACAAGCTTTCCTTAAGTCCTAGGAAGGTTGATGTTTATTCTTCCTGTGACTTAGCTTCTGATTTCAAAAACTGAGACTCACATGTGGTATGAGCCTAATGTACTAGTAACCATCAAATTCCTGGGCTATAGGATGCTATCTTTACCAATTCTTATCCCATACTCCAGAAAGGGAAGGAAATACCTTTCTTTTTAGGAAGAAACATGACAATAAGACAAGCCAATCCTCCCAGGAAGAGAAATGCACTCAGTGTTCGCTTCCGACCAAACCTGATGTGAAAAGATAACAAAGCTTTATTCTGCATTAGGTCTGTAGTTTGCAGAGCAATGAAATCTCTAAATTTACACTGACTCTTTACTTGCAATTGGGAATTCCGAATGCCATCCTCCACCAACACTTCCTCTCACACCGTTTCTAAACAAGCTTCCACTGTACACTTAACAAAATGAGCACCAACTTCATGCACTGACTGACAATTTCTAGGATTTTGATTTGATTCCCGCTGTGTGTGCACATTTCTAAACCTCCTCGGGAGACACAGAGAGAAGAGACAGGGAGGTAAATTCTACAAAAAGTGAGTGGCACTGCCTGGAATATTGTGGTTCAGGGAAAGGCTATAGAGGTACCTACTCCCCTCACATCCTAGCACACACAGGTACTGCTGCAGGAGACCACACAACACCTCCAGCTCTGACAGCTCTGTCCCAGCAGTGAGGGTGGGGATCACCCCACAGCGCTGGGAAGAACGCTATCTAGTGTTGGCACAGAGTCAGAACAGCCAGGCTCGACTGAGCTGGGTCAGCCTCATCTGAGCCAGACCCAGATGGCTCACTTGTTACATGAGCTGCTGAAAACAAAATAAACTGTTATTTGAAATAAAGGTGTATCAATGGCACTTTCAAACTGAAGAGGGAAGCCCCGTACAACTGACAGAAACCAAGAGATGTGACATACAGGAAACCTTATCCTTGAGAAAAGTTATTAAAAAAACCCGAATGGGTTAATGCATTCCACACTTACCACTTTTGGTTAATCAAGTAAATACAGACTGGGTACGCTGGGATTTCTATCAAGCCTGAAAGGGCTAAATTGGCATAAATACTTCCACCTAAGTCACCCACATTAAGGGTAAGACCATAGTAAACCAAGCTGCACACAAACCTGCAAAAGACAGAATTTAAAAAAAAGAGTAAAATCAGAGCTGTCACTGCCTGTTGAATCAAAGCACTGGTCTGACACAATACACTATAAACCATATTTAGTGTTTCAGAAGACAGGTCTAAAATGTTTCTCTACAAGTGTATGATGCCTTCTAGGCAAAGAAACCATTTTGTCCCTGCACAGACCCAATTCCTGACTTATTACTGAGTTAAACTTGACTACTCTTAGACTGAATGTGCATAAACCAGAATAAGGTTAAATATGATCATGATTATATTAGTTTACTCGAGAAATGTCTTTGGCCTTACTGTTTTTATCAGGTCTCATTTTCATTCATACTTCTCCAACTGTATGTAAACCAAATTTTTCGAGCAGTTCAAGCTTCAAACTCCTTTTATTTTCTACATAGTGATACAGTTTTGTTAATTTTCCATCTGTGTTTAACTTTTCTTTTGTAACCCTGTCATGTTGTACATCCCTGTGAAGGCTGTCCTCTTCACAGAGAGGAAAGAAACTGGTTATTAATTCATTCTGCAGCAAATCAGCAATTCTCATTTAGGGAACAAAACAATGAATTATTTATTCTGCAGTAAGCATTTGGAAAAGCAATAGGAAAACACCTGTGTGTTGTCTGCTGAAAAAAATCATTTGTTTTATTCTTAATCAATAGACCTTTCCAAAATACATGCATTATAAAAGCAACTGTATGAGCAGTAATACTGGGGCCTCACACACCATGTCATACATAGGGTTTATTTTAAAGTAGTATTTTAAAGACCTCAGGGCTAGGAGAGCTATCCAAAACAAAACAGGCACTTTTGGAGTTAAATTTCTGCTGGTGACTAGAGAGAGTGATGAGTTCCTGCTCCTCACTAGAGCAACTGCAAGCACTGGCAGCATCTTCTCTGAGGAAAATAAACACGCTCATCAGACAAGGCAGGCCACCCACCTGCTCATGGGCTCCTTACACACAAAACAAAGAATAATCCATGTGACAAAATGCTGACAGCACTGGGCCTAAGAGGAGGACAGCGTGACCAATCTCAGCAGGGGTCAGGAGAGAAGAGGTAGTTCTCAGCTATTTCAAGACTCAAAAAGCAAGACAGAAATGCAAAGATAAAACACTTAAGAGCTAGACTGGCTTCATGTTAGAGATGCACTAAGGAAATACTGTTAATACACAGTAAAATACTATAAAGGATCCTTTTTAGGTACAGTGTCCCTAACAATGCAGGCTGAGACTAAGTACAGTGTGCAGGATGAGCCAATTCTCAGCAACATATTCTCTCAAAGACTTCAAGGGGCCACAGCAGCAAAGCTGGGCCTATAAAGCGTTTCAAGTACCAGGTAAACATCATGATCAAGGTGCGTCCCAGGAGAATCCTGTATCGGAACAGATCCAGGAAGCTGCCAGCCTCTCTGGGGCTCCTCTCTGCTGGGAGCTTTAATGAAAAAGTGCACTTCTGCTTTCTGTTCCTCTTGGCAATGAGGTAGAGAGCATCTTCTGCCTCATTCAGGCGGCCTTGGGAATAGAGCCAGCGGGGGGACTCGGGAATGAACCTGAAACACACGTACAGAAAAGCTTTAGGGTTTTTCCTTTTGTGAGGCTTGAGATGTCTATGGGGATAAGGCTGAAATACACCTCAGTATAATAAAGACTTTTTCAAACAACCCTTCAGGTATAAAATTCACTTAACTGGAAGAGAGACAAAGCAGATTGAAAGGAAACATAAGTCATATGTAGTTTAGATACCAAGAAATTACAGAGTGTATACGCAGACATACACATGGAAAGCACAATATTACAAGTTATGGTATGATTAGGACCCTATCTTTGAGGGATTCAGAATTAAGGAGTCACACATTACTACAAGTAACACAGGACGTTTTAGTGGGACCAACTAGTTCCATTTCTCATTTTCCATAAGACCAACTTTCATTTCTCATTTTACAACTTTTCCCCAAATTCTCTCCTGTGGACAGGAAGGCAGATGCTGTGCGAAGGTCATGCGCCTCACGTGCACCATTCACTTGGCAGGTCTACAACTTCAACATGGCCTACAAAACAAATCCTCTTCTATTACTTTTCAATTTCCAGAACTAATTTAAACTTTAGCCTTTTGCCAGAAGCTTTTTAGGACTTTTGCCTCTGACTAGAAATGACATTTTCCCACTAAATTTAGAAGAAAGTGATTCTGGGCTTTTATAAAAGAAAAGAGCTTAGAAAGGAATGTACTTTCTTCCACATGATAAAAATCTGATTGTATTTTCTGCACAGAGTAATTTTTAAGCCATGTGGGAAGGAGACAGTATGAAATTTGCAATAAAAAACCCCCTTTCTTAACAGCAAGATAGGCCTCTGAGGACAGCTCTGAAGTCCAAAGCATAACTAATTTAAAAAAAATCATACATCTCAATCTGAAAGTTTAATTTTTTTTTCCAAAGGCCCCAAGCACCAGTAAGTTTTGAAATATCTACAGTGGCATCTCTGCACTTTACCTCATGAACAGCCTCTATAACCCTTCCCTGAGTTCTGATGCTTCCTTTGAAAGAGTATATGGATTCTTCAGCAAAGGCTTTATTCAAAAAAGTTAGTTAAGTTAAATGGATGTTGCAAAGGAAAAACAAACCCACTTTAGTTTAAACAATAGCTAAATTTATTTTTTTCTTTCAGATACTGAGATTTAGATGTCAGGAAGTATGTAAGAAAAAAAGAGCACAACTGCATCACAAAGCTTGCAGTGCTAAAACCCACAAACACAAACCTCCTACTATCTTCAAAAAGATCACATTTGAAAAACGAAAGGAAGCTGCCCATCTTTTCTTTTGCATGTCATCTTTTTTGTATGTGCAAGCAATTTTGATGTTGTTCCTTCTGTGTAAGCACGATTATAAGATAAACATCATGTTACCACACAACCATAAAACCATTTCTGTATCTTTTAATATGCATATGTAGTGCCTTGTAGCATACCAGCTATAGTAATACTGCATAGATGATACAATGCAGATTTACATTTTCAAACATTGCAGCACTACGGTTTGAAGAAATCACAGAACACAGGGTGGTAGAAATCAAGAGAAAGACCTTATTTATACCATTTCATGCCATCCTAGAAAGGCACCTTGACTTAGTTGTTTGGTTTGTTACTTGGTTTTGTTTGTTTATTTTTTAAACATCATTGTTTATAAAACAGAGCTTGAAAAATAACTTACAGAGAGAGAATAAAGATGATTGTTCCTTCCAGGTTAACCACAACAGCCAGAGTCCTCCAGGAACGAATGAAGTACCCTAATAAAGCATACTGGGCAATTCCCACAGCAAAGAACAAGCCACCAATAGAACCTAATATACAATTAAAAACAAAACATCATCACTCCTTTAGGAAACATTAGTAAATCTCAATACATGGGATCAGACAAGAAATAACTCTTAATTAACAAAAATTCATTCAGCAATACAGACAAAACCACACCTCCTTGACAAAATATTCTGTCCTTCATTCAAGCAGGGTAGATGAATTACATTTAATTGCAAAGGTCAATAAAAGACCAAAAAGGACTCTACATCCTCCCAACAAAGCTTCAAACAATTAAGTCTTCTAATTCCACATAAAAGTATGTTACAGCTTCCTATATGCAAAAATAAATACTACAAACCATTGAAAACCATGTTTTTAGAAACATGTAGCATTCATTTGTAGCTCCCGTGGTTTTTAAGATACCTTGCTTTCAAACAGTCTCAGCACAGCATGTCTTTGGCACTTGGCACAGGTGTGGTAAGTCACATCCTGGAGCCATAACAGGACACATCATATCTGAAGGACAGGTCTAACACTAGACATTCACAGGAGATGTTTCAGCTGGGCCTCTGTCAACTTGAGTGATACAGAAATCTGAATGGCCCCAAGTAAACTACTCTGCTTGACCAAGGCTCATATTAAACAAAGCAGAGCTCAAAGGCTGGTCACAGAGATGCTCAAATGGAGCTAAATTTGCAACTGCTATGGTGTTAGCTTTGGTGTGCCTCAAGTGGTGTGAGAGACTGAAATCTACAGATTCTGACAATAAAGGCACATTACCTGCTAATGCCCAGTAGGCAGTGCCCACACACTCATTCAGTAGAACAAAGGCTACCAGTGACATCCCACCATTCATCATCCCTACCAAGAATCGAGAGATGGCAAAGAATTCATATGAGGGTGAGAATCCATTTGCAATGGCAAACAAGATGTCAAGAGCAAAACCTGGAAGACAAGGCAAAGTTTCACTTCAGAAGAGTACCTAAAGAAACAGAAGCATTTACTAATACCTTTACTTGGTGTTCACTGACATCTATCCTAAGCAATCACAGTCAACAAAACCACCACATGTCTGGGCAGAAATTGAAATACGTAGTCAATACCATAGAGGGGGGACACAAAAGGAGTGGGTTTGATTTACAGTTTGCAGTATTAAACCTCCAAATTCAATTCATGACAGACAATTTTTTTCATATACTCAGAACCACTGCTTGACTCCAGTTAAGATGGCTTGACATTTATTCCCAGTGCAGATGAAGCCACAGAGGAAATATATGACCAAATATCTCCCCTCATTCTTACAAAGCAGTATATACAAACTAGAGAAGAGAAACATTGCAAGGGGACAAAACATAGTGGCTTTGCACTGCACAGCAGGCCCACCTTTATCTGCTTTCATTGAGGCTGCTCCTTTAAAAACAAAAAAAATCCATTTTTTAAATTCTATGTGCTCATCCACTGACACCCAACTTGGTACATACACAAAACATGCAGTTTCAAATGTTTGATCCAGGGACAGTAAAAAAGCTTATGAGCTTTAAAACAAATACATAAAAATTAAATCATGCAGAAAGGACATAAAGACTGCAACAAATTCCTAACAGGATATACATGTAAGAACATTGTTAAATATTTACTAGAAATACTGATTGCAACCTGCAGGGATCCCATGAACACATTCTGCAGGGGTGTAAGCCCTTATGGCATGACTCTCAAAACCAGAACACCTTGCAGATATTCAGACGGTGACTGAACATTCAAATACTAATTTCTTTTAACGACTTATATTCCTGAAGTATTTTGGAAGGGCAAAACAAACAGAATCACAGCACATGAGTGACAGCTGCATATCAAGCTCTCAGCAGAAACTGGGCTCTTGCCACAGATGTGACAGGACACCTCCATTCCTGTTGTTAGGAGGCAGTGGTTACCTGTGAGATAGACCTTCTTCCTCCCGAAGCGATCCGAGAGCTGGCCAAAGGAGATTGCTCCAACAAACACACCACTGAAGTAGAAAGAACTGGCAGCACTGACTTTGTATGATGCATTGCCAATTAGGAACCACTGCATAGAGGAGGGGAAAAAAACAAACCAACAACAAGAAGGCAAATTAACCACAATCCAAGCAGTTGAGCAGTTTACCAACAGCTAGGAGTTGGAGGGGATGACATATATTTTCAGAAAGATCAAACTCTGCTGAAATCTCCTAAGCATCATATCCAGTAAAGCATCAGACAGTCACCAGGACACAACTGCTGCCTCCCAGACTCACCAGGGGGTACTAACCAGTTGCACAGCTCACCCAAATCACATGCAGTCTTTGATTCTGAAATCAAGAACAGATCCTTCAGAATGCTCTAATTTTTGCAGCTTTCTCCCACGCTCCCTTTTTCTGCCTTTTCTCACATAAATCCATCAACCTAAATAGATTCAATTCTACCTGCAGTGTGTAAGCACAAAGTGAAAAAGGATAATTGTGGTTTATGTCTGGAGATAATCCTGCACATGCTCCTCCTTATGAACTGTCTCGTCACTGAGAAATACTTTGGTAGCACTAGACAGGTTAGTCAGGTTTGCTGCACATACTCCTCTTTTTTTACAGTATATTTTGTCATTTCCAATTCCTCTCAATTCCAAATACAAACCTGATCTTCAAATGTTGATTCTTACAGACTTAGTGTCTCCAGTTGAACCTGACAGAAAATTCTTTCCCCAACAAAAGTGTAGAATGAAAATATGCCACGCTCTCATTGTTTAAAAGTTACTTCCTTTGGTACTCTGAACACTCCATATCTTCTTTTCTTCTCTTGTACCTTGAGATAATGTTTCCTTTTAGTGACAACTAACTTTTCTTCCTGTGCTGGTAAGCTGGTGATTATGTCATTATCCCTGCAATAACACTCTAATCTTCTCCTCATAATCTTCTCTTCCTTTACCAAAATCCCATTAAATATCCTTTCTAGCAAAGCTTGTATTATTTCAAAGCTCACTTATAAACTAACTCACCATGAGAACAGAGCCATGCAATTAAACCTTACTTTGATTAGGAAGTTAACAAAACATCATTCATAAGCTCCAAGAAAATAACTTGCAGTATATGCTTCATTTTGAATTGTCACTTTAATGGTGAGATCTTTACTGATACAGTAGGTAATGTGCCCATAAAGCATCAAGACTGACAAAATTCAATTCTAAAACTAAACATGTGACTACAAATCAGCTTTTGAAGCTTCTGCAGACTTTAAAGACAATTCCCAGAAAAATACATTTGTATAATTGCATATGAGATTGATTTTATCCTGAAATAACACGGTCAGTTTGTTTTATAAGAGCTACAAGAATCATGTCCTAACTTTTGGTATAAAAATTAAAGAAGCCACCAACATGAAACTTGTTGTCATCACATATTTTCTGAAACAGTCAGGGATTAAGGGATAATATGGCTGCATAACAAAATTTGTTCTGAAAATTAATCTCAACATCTAAGCCCTTTAAAAGGATCAAGGCTTTTCTCTTCTACATAAAAGTATGTTACATATATGCTTGTTATTCATAAATGAAGCTTTTTACATCTAAATATTTGCAATGGTCACGTTATCAGTAAGTGATGCCACAAGATAAGCATTAAAACATCCTCCTCAAATGTAGAAAAAAATCTTACACATCAGTAATGAAATTACATAGCAGTGAACTATCCCCTAGGTAAGTCTGATCTCACCAAAATCTTTGCATTTAGCACATAACTTCCAAATGCACCACACATTCAGCTCAAAAATTTTGAAAAACTGTATTTTCATAATGGGAAACAGGAGAGGTAACAAGATTTTATTCACGTGGGCCTTTACTGAAATGTAAAAAATGTATGTTAAAGAACTACAGAGGAGAATCCACACGAGCTGCCTTGGGAGATCTTTTTTAATGTTTATTTTTTAAGAAAACTTTGTTCTTTACCTGAATTTCTTATATATGCAACCAGAATGATAAAAAACCTTTGTAAAATTTATATCATATGCTAGGCTTTACCAGCATGTCTGACTCAAAGTTTCAGAGAACTGAAGATTCTTGAGCAAGTTAAAAAAACCCCACAAAACAAAACAAAAAAGAAAAATCCAGAAAAAGAGTGAAAACCTTACTAAGCTGTACCTAATGCTTAAGCAATCCACCATCCATGAGAATTTTAATTTAAATAGTATAATAAGTACTCATGTTCTCTTTATTACCAGAATAAGAGGCAATGCCTTTTGTGCACAAGGCTTGGTACTATTCCAAAGCAGGCCATTTTTATTAATATGCTCATAACCAATGAAGTGCTTTACAGGAGTAATTCAGATAGAATTAATACCTCTGGACAATAGCCATGAACCATCAAGTGGTACTACACTTGACTCCAGCTCTAAATTCAGGTCTTGTAAACCAATGCATTCAGGGCTTTTGCACAGACCAGTTTGATGTTAACAGATACTGACAGCCCCAGGAAGGGCAGGTGTTGCACACATCAATGCAGAGTCTAGAATCATTCCTGTAGGGACTGTGATTAGACCATGACAGAAAACACAGAAGCCACAGCAATAAAGCTGAAGCTTGTTTTGGAATAGAATGGGAGCGAGTTGCTTCATCCACTTAACTCTCCACTGCCCACATCTTCTCCCGTATCTGGAGCAGCAGACTGCAAAAGCCAATTCCTTTCCAGTTCCAACTCTGCTTGCTACCTGCATGATGGATGCACTTACATGCACTGAAGCTCAGCAAGGGAATCACAAGAGGTGGCCAGAAAGAGCTTAGGGTCCATAAAGGATTTTGAGCACATTAGTAAAATTAACATTGAGATTCCAGCCCAAATGTCGAACCAGGATACAGGATCTAATACACAACTTCCATATGGAAAAGATGGGAAGTTTTGGAGCAGAACACTGGATCTGCATTGCAATATGGAGTTAACTTTTGTTGGCAGTAAAGACGTGAGTGCATTACCTGTTCTCTACCTGAAGGCAGCAGCTGTTTCATTTGCTAATCAAAACATGCATTACTATGTAAGAAAGAAGCAGTACAGCCAGTCCCCCAAAACCAACTCAGTAAGATTTACTACTCACACATGAGGCAGCAAAACCCATTTCAGACTTACCTCAGAGACTATAGATGTGAAGCTGCTGCCAAAGTGTACGTGCTTACGCACCTCGCTGCCATTGGCAGTCAGAAGCCATTCCCCAAAAGCTCTCTGCTCACTCACTGAATGGTTGCCATGGCTCTGATTAGCTGAGAGCCCTTGGAGATCCCAGTCATAGGGAGGAGTTGCACCCACCAATGCAATGAGGATGGCTTCCGTGGCCACATAGAGCTGGCAGGAAAAGACAAAAAACATCAAAGATGCTAAACTTACATGCAAGCAATGTTTCTTCCACAGCTGCATTAAATCAGTATTAAAAATATTCCTATTTTGTATTTGTCTTCTACCACTATGAGATGTCATATATAGCCCCCATCTACCAAGTATCACACATTGAAGAAGCACAACTTCAATCAAGTGGTTCTTGCATTTTTTATCTGTTGGTTATTTGAGAGAAAGTAAGTTCCCCTCCTGACACCTTTCACTGAAGTCAGAGGGGCCAACTCCCACACACAGCAAGTACACCACCTGGATTCTTGAAGAGTTGCTTCTAGTACTAAGCTATTTTTTAATGCAAGTATACTACTCAATTATATCCTCCTGTGTTATTCACTCCTCTAATCTGGTGTTCAGAATAGATCTCCTCCTCATGGTTTCATATCTAATCTTTTCCAATTTTAATAAAATTTATTCCTTCTTTTTTAATCTTCTATGAACCTGTTTCACTCTTAAAAAAGGGACAGAAATGCATGTGAGAGTACATATGTATTTTTTTATATATCTACACATTTATATATACACACAAGGTCCAAATGCAGTGATCAACAGCAGGTTTTGCTCAGGAAAGAATAAATAAAAAACACTGGAAACCCAGACATTTCAAGCCTGGTCTAGAGCTGGATTACTGGTGCTTGCTCAGGAAAACACAGAGGCCTCAATACAATTGCAGCTTAAAACCCAGTGGTCTGAGACCTGTTTGAACACAGAAATGCCACGAATTCTGCAGCAGAAGACAGATGACAGTCTTCTGAGAGACAAAAGGAGTTGTTGGTAACAACAAAAAGATCCCCAGACGCTCTTCAAATAAAACTGCCTCTTGTCTCAAGCCATCACTGAGGATCTATAACTCAGCACAGTAGTTCCTGACAAAAAAAAAAACAAACAAACAAACAAACAAACAAACAAAAAAAACAAAAAAAAAAAAACACCAAACCAACAAACAAAAAAAAACCCCAAAGCATACAAAACAAACTAAACCCCTCATCCATGCCTCTCCCATCCCCAATCCCACTTCAGGCGGCTCCTGAACACAGTCCTGGGAAGACCATAGGCAAAAAAACCAGCCCAAGGACCTCTGAATTCTGAAGCAAGTAGCACCAGACAATACTATTCTATTCTGTACATCAGAGCAGCTGAAGTTAAAACCCAGATGTAAATGAGAATTAAAATGAGACCCTTGAGTTATTACCTGAAAGCATCCTCCCTATCAGCTCCTTTTTGCATTCTACATGATAAAATGCTACTGTAGTGGCAGGAGACATATAGTTTTTAAAAAATCATTCTCTTTCCATTTTCTATATTAAAATTATTGAGTATCAGAAGCAATGTAGAAAAATGCCCACTATTTGTTAACTATGTTATTATTCAAGCTAAAGGACAACTAGATCAACAATGATGAAAAGTAAAAGAACTCATCTGGGAAAGAAGGCAATGACTAAGATCACATGGGGAAGGCAGTGTTAAAAAGCTGAGTGGCCATGTTGCTAGGGTTGTGTGGATACAGTACTCTAAAGAACAGTTTGAAATTACTGAGAAATGAGAATGATAGGTCATGATGTGTGGTGCATCCCTATACTCTGACTCACTCAGACAATTCTGCATCAGGACTAAGTGATAACATCCCTGCTTTTGTCTTGTGAAATAATAAACATATTTTTGAAGTAGATCAGGAAATGAAATCTTCAAGGCATTTGGTTTAAAGAAGGCAAGCATAATGCTTTTCATTTTTTCTCCAGGTGAACCCCCACCCCAGCTACAGAAAACTAAATAGAAAAATACGCAATTGCAGGCACATGGAGAACCACTACAGATTTTTTTTTCAATAAAGGAAAATCAGCCTTAAGCATCCTAGTGGCTGCAGCAACCAAGGGTAGAACAAAGATAGAAATACTTTTAATTGATTTGTGGAATCAGAAAAACATATGAAAATGGAGATGTATTTTGATGCTATCAAATAGGATTGTTCTATGCTCGAGTTCATTGGAGTCACTGCTGACACAAGACTCTCCCTCCTAGTGAACACCTGCCTTGTACTTTGTGTAAGAGGCACAGTAAACCCTATTCATTCATTGTGAAAACAAAACAAGGCCCACAAAACATCTCCCCAAATTAATTTACAATTCTGAAGATCAGAAACATTTTCTAAAAGTGGTCTTAAAAACATGATAAAGCAAACTCTAGACTTAAAAGAATTTCAAAATAAGAGTTTCATCATTTAAGTAAGAGGCAGGAGTTTGTGTTAATGAATCTGGATATTCCTCCCTTAAGAATTCTAAATGCTTGCAATTAATAGTAACATAGCTGTGCAGTCTGGTGAACAACAAAACACTATCAAATCAAACAGAAATATTATATAACAATTCCATAAGGCTACATTATATGCACTGTGGCAAACAAAGCCCTTCATTTTTCACTTGTTCTATAACCCAAGTCAAGTCAAATTTACGTCCTTAGTGTACAGCTTCTACTCAAACATTTTTAATTGGCTGTATACGGATGTTAACACTTCCCTACCAAATTTCCTGCAGTGATCTGTATTAATCAAGATGAATACCAAGCACAGGGGGATGAGGCACCAGCTCATAGTCACTAACAATGAAATGAAGAGAGTTTTGTTAGTTTTAGTTTCTCCTGTTTGTTAATATTCTCTTCAGGTCAACATTTTATAGTCTGTTAAGATGAGAAGACTATGATGTAAGAAAATTTATTGAAAGGCAATGCCTTCATAACCTGTAAACTGTCATTTTCTCTGCTAAGTAGAAACGATTTTAGCTAGCCAGTTATAGCTATTTCATTAAGAGGTTTGGAAAGTAACTTAAACTAATATTAATAGAAGTGCCTGCAATGTCTTGACCAGCTTTCCTGGTGTGCATTTTCATAATCAATTACTTGCAAAAAGACATAATCTCTAATAAGACTAGAAAGGGAGGAGGAGGAAGAATCTAAATAGTTTCAATTGTTTATAATGAAGAAGTAATGTAAGAAATACCCATTATGAAGCCCAAAAGAAAAACAAAAGGAAGACTTCAATGCTAGGAAGAGGAGCTTTCACAATATTTTTAGTCAGATCATCAGCAATTCACAACTAGCCTGGTCATCCTAGACAAGTATCAGCTGAAGCATTCACTGCTGAACAAAATAATGAGTAAGACAGGAGCCTCTGACCCTCAAATATAGAAACATTAAAACCTCACCCTGAGGAAAGAGAAAAATTAAGGAAGAACAATGAATGACCTTGCTCTGGTAGAAGTATTTGATGAAGAGATGGTTACAGTTCAGCATTGAAGTAATTTCTTCTGAACTCATGACAAGCAGCTGAAAAGCTGGAGGGCAACCTTATTTTTGAAAATCTGATCTCATCTGCTATGAGATAACCCTCTTCCAAAGGGTTATTTGCCTTTAAATTCACATGATTTTTTTTTTTCCTCCTCAATAACTCCCAAGTAGAAAAGCCTCCAAACATCTCCTAATTGCAAAGTTATTATCTGCTGCTGACAACACCCTCTCCTACCAAAGTACCCTTCCCTTCTTGCTGGCACAGTAAGAGGAGACCTGTTAGGTCACAGTAACACTGTAAAGGAGAAGGAAAGGCTGTTGCAGTTCAAGCAAAGAATCACCACGTGCAGAAGGACAGATGTCATCTCTGTCACTTACCCACCGCAGCCCCACTCGGACAGGAAATATTCCCCATGCAGCATGTAACCATTGTTGATTATCCCCTGTGACTTACCAAGGGCAGAGCCCAAACTTATTTTGAAATAACTTAGGGCTTCTATAGAGAAACAGAGAAAACCTAACAAAATACGACTTTTTAAGCCTGAAATTGTAGACCTCCAGAATCCACAGAATAGTCCAAAGTCTGGACTTCATTCTAGAAATTCCTAAACATCTACATTGAAAACTAACACTATACAGCAAACCATCACTCCTTGAGCCTTGCTTCCCATAGGTTTGAGGAAAATGTCCCTTTAGCTTCCCCTTCTTCTCTGTTCCAAACATCCAAACACACACCTCTCAGCCTCGTGCCACGCTCAGTATTATTTTGGTGTGCAGTATCAGGGGCTTGTTATTTCTGCTCAGCCTGGCCAAGCCAGCACATGTGCCCACTAGTCAGGTGAGCGATGCCAAGGGCAAACATTGGCATCTCAAGAGCAAACAGCTTCGTTGTACAATCTCTCTGCAAGGTCACTGCAAGTGGCAGCTGACTCCTGTGTACACACCTTTGTGTGACAGGGCTGTGGAAACACCGCACCCTCACATCATCATCGGCTGGCAGGTCTCTGGATATGAATAAAGAAGTTGGAAGTGTTATTTTTCTGCCTTTAAAAACACAAGGCAAAAAGAAAGCCCACACACTGGTAAAGTTAGAGAACTAGGACAATAAACATGAACCAAAACTGCAAAAAAGGATTATATATACTACCTCTGCTCAACAGGAATATTCAAGAAAGCTAAACTATGATTGTGTGCAATCAAGTGTCAAGACTCCTCAGTCGAACACCAGCTAGAATTTCACACATGTCATGTCAGAAGTGCCACTCCACTACTCTTATGTAAATAAGGACTTAAAGCGAACAAAGCAAAGAAGTGCCAGAAGTTCCTATTCCAGTTCATGAATATACTACAAAGCAGCCCAGGACTGCACCTCCTCAGTGGCATTTGTAGGATAACAAGAAGGAGTCAGCAGTGCTGGCAAAAAATAAGGAGAAACTGCAGGCTGACAAGTATCAGGCAGGGTTTAGTCCTGCTTCCAAAAGCATAATTATTCCTTTGTCTGGATTTCATCTTTGTCCCTCCTTCTCTCCATGCTTGCCAGGCTGTGTTGGTTATGACCACATCTGAGTCACAGACAGGATTATAAGTGACCAAAGTCCTCACCTTGGCACACTGGCTTGGGCACTGCCAAAGAACAGTGGGTGAACACCTCAGTCTCACAGAAGCAGTTCTGCTACAATTATGAGAAGAGCACTTTCTTAGCTAAAGCATTTAATGTGGTATATTAGTGATCACTTCAGGCATTTTTCCTTAAGTATCCAGACTAAAAGACAGTGCTGGCTTTTGTAGAAGCTACTTTTTTTTTATTATACTTTATTTATTAATTTTAAGGACCTGTCAGAGGGTAAGCAATTAGCTCTACTTGTGTTTTGCCGATTGTGGGGTTTTTTAGATTAAAAAAAAGTCTTAAGTTTATTGCTATTTCAGAGCAATGTAATGCTTTAGAATTGAAGAGCACTTTTGATTTGAAGAGCAGTTTTGTGGTGTAACTTGCTAAACCAGTGATTTTTAACATAGAGCCTAGAGGCCTCAGAATTCCTTGAATTACTCTTAGAAGTGCTTGGAAAAATAATTAGGAAACACAAAGCTGCCAGGAGTCTTAAATTCATTGCACAAGGACTTAACCTCTTCAGTGGGAAGTCTGTAGGGGGTCTACAAATTGAAAGAGATTAGGAAGCTCAGGTCTTTACACCTTTTTAAAACAGCAATAACTGAACATCATACCACAAACAGAAAGCTTGATAAGCTCTATGTACAACTCTCTTCAGCTTTCCTTACAGGAGGATTTCAAAAGTTTCATTGTGCCTTCTGGGGCAAATTCTTAACATCCTTTCGCCCCAAACCCACCAAGATCAGGAAAATGACCAGATGAACACAATGTTTAACCCGGTGAAGTTATAAACCTAGTCAGAGCTCATACTGTAAACAGACAAGACCTACAAAACAGATGTTATTGCTCCACAGGGACTCCAGTCCTGCTGGGCTGATACTTAAAAAAAAAATATCAGAGGTTTACTTAATGCAAACAATGCACGTGAAGCACTACATTAGAGAGGTAGTTATATTAATTACTCCAGTTGAAATAAAGACACTTGAATGCACAAAACTTTATCTGTGTCAGAAATAAAGACCAACTATCACATGCGAGTTGGAAACAACTACTCTGAGTTCCACTGCACACTTACTAATTCTATCATCCACGAGAAAAGGAAATTAGAGCCCCTGCAATGGACGAAGTGTCAGTGAGGAAAGCCTTGATGATGTGGCTTGCTGGTGGAAAAACACAGCTAATTTATTGAGACTATGTACACACAGGCAGGAAAGAAGGAAAGGGAGATAATGTGTCATAATACAAGTATTTTTAACCCACAGTCTTTACTATTTAGTAGAATTATGCCTGTTAACTCTGAGGCTCATCTCCCAAGGGTGCTCCGAGGACAGGCTGGCTAAATAGGTTGCTTCAACTGTTTGCCAGGCTGAAAGACATCTTGATTAATAGCAAAAGATGAGATTTCTTCAGCTCCCACTGAATCCAAGTACCACCCCATTGTACAAAATATTCTACGTAACTTTATTATTAATAGTCTGAAAACATTTCCCCATCTGTTTTACTCAAAGTCCAAATAAAGATGACAATCACTATCAACACACTGCCTCCCAGACACCATCCATTCCCAGTTGATAAAAAAGACTTTGCAAAAGCAAGATATTCATCCATTCCTCAAGTAAAGAGCCCCAGAGCAAGTTCCTTCTGACAGCTTCACTCTTTACACAGCGTGTAGCCTTCTTTCGAAAAAAAACCCCAACTGTTATTTTGGGTGGGGGTTTTTTTGTTTAAATAGGCAGAACATTCTGCTTCCTTCCCTCTTTTTCTAGGCCTTCAGCTTCTTGCTGTGCCCACCAGCAAGAATTTTGTTAAGGTCTTTACAACAGCACAGTGAACAGGCACCTTCTAGGACTGAACTGCACAGAAGCTGAAGTAAGGCTTGTAAGTTAAATTGCAAAAGCTGACTAGAGGAGTTGATACAGATACATACACACAGAAAATGTGGTTTCAGTGTCACAGTGAATGTAGTTGTCATTAGAAGGGCAAGAACATCCATCAATTGTCAATGGCACTTAAAACCACTTAAATATGAGCTCAACTACATGCACTTTGCAGTTCAGATACAGCTAAAGAAGGGAAGGTACTGAAGCTACAGCTCACTTTTCTTCTACACCTCCGACTTGCTCTGATTATACTCTTACACACATATGCAAAGCTTAGCCACATGAGTGATGCACTGGTTTGATTAAGACACAACATAATTTTGATGGAAGATGAGGATGTAGGCAGCTGATAAGACATTTATGACTTCCCTCCACTAAGGATTATTATTGGGAAAAAAACAATAGCAAGTTAGTTAATCAGGAAGGAAGCAGTTGTTACAATCCAGACTTCTGCATTGTATCTGAGAATGAAGGACCCCACTGCTAATGAAGCATGTCATAACTCAGCATTGTTATTTCAGGTTTTCTGCAGAATATAGAAAACTGCCAGCATCAGCTGCATTCATGTTTTTAAGGCTGTTAAGTATAAGATAATTAAAAGTGAGTGATTGTTTCTTTTAAGGAATGGTTAAAGATCTGAAAGAAGTAACAGAGTAAAGGATCAAGGAGTCTTGGTTAGCATGTCAATCATTGAAATGACATGTCACATGTGACCAAATCACCAACTTTTTATTTTTATCCTTAAAAGACTGCCCCCAGCCAACTGAATTAAACTGCAGGATTGGTCTTCACTTAAAAATTCCACCAATTTTCAGGTAGAAATATTCTTAGCTAAATGAGTAGCAGCATTTCTGCATTAATAGTTTATACATTTCTTAATTAATACTTTATATACTTATGCCCATCTAGTTTATTTTTCTTCCCAAGCAGAAATACATTATACTAGAATAAGGATTTATATTCAGTGATGCAACTACTCTAAAAGCCTTCATCACATCTACAAGAAAAGCAACACCATCCTTCAGCATAAGCGTGTTCCAAGTAATACACAAAAAGATGTGGGAATACAAAGATTTCCCCAAGAAAAAAACCTGAGCCCCTATTTCTTATGTCTATATCCATGCCACATTTGAAACCACCCCTCCAGATAAGTGGCTGCACATCTGACACACTTTCTGCAACTGCTTTCTTGAGAATCAGAGGGACTCATAACTCTTACTTCTCCCATAAAGAAAAAAGCCAAACACTGAGGTAATCAAAGTGAAATAAGATTATACGACAGTTCTGTAAATCCTTATTATATCTGTCACCTTGCTTACTTACCTTACAGATACTTATAATTGAACTGTGTCTAAGTTACAGTGCAAGTAACTTTGGCTAAACACAATCCCTGTCATGAAGCCCCTGGAACAACTGCAGCACACTGTACTAGAAATTGTAATGCAACTTGTGTAATACCTTTCTCTTTCCCTAATTTTAAATTGTTCGCTACATTTTGGATTTGTTTTGCACTTCCTATTCAAATAAAGTAATAATAGTACACACTAACAAGGAATGGGCGTAAGGTGTTCAATTTATGATCAGTTCTGGCTAGTTCAAAGAACAGCTTCATCTACTCAAGCAAAACTAAGTATTAAAAGAAGACTCACTGATAAAGAACTTCATTACTGTCATTGCAACTACAAAGTGATGCCATTAAAAGAGGTAGACTATGTAGAGGGTGTAGATAAGAAATGCTAAGAAACAGAGTTAGACTAGGCTACGTATAGGATCACATCTGTATCCTGTCTGAAAACAGACGCTACTTCTCAATTAATTCTAAATATTTGGGATGAACCTGCCGTACTTAAGCCACATGTTCCCAGAATCCGCTTTCCCTCAAAACATTTGTGCAGATGGGCTGATTAAAGAGCATCTTTCTGCATTGGGATATTGTGATGATAGAAGTCATACATGTCAACAGTGAAGAGATGTAAGTAACACTGCTCATTTCAGCAGCACTGCATCAAGAATGCCTTTGCCTTAAACTACCATTCAAGCAACTTGATGTAACTATCTTAACTGTTTTTCCATCTTCCCTTCAGTTAGCAATGAGTTCCTAAGAGGGACAGAAAAACCACCCTTGCTAATTATCCATCCTGCTGTACAATGCACATTACTCAACTTCAGGCAAAGCCTTTTTCAGCCGGGCAGACAAGAACCCCCTTTTAAACTCTACCATACTCTTAAAAGCCTTTCAATAGAGATATAGTAGGAACACACTTCCATTCTCAGATTTCCGCAGATTCAATTTGGGCCTGGGCAACACTGTCACTCAGATTCACTGGCAAAGGCAAATGTCTTTTACAAGAGACCAAGACATTTCTTAAATATGCTTGTAGGCTTTCAAGCATCTGATCAAGGTGTGAGAGTTTGTCTTACATTGCTACACACACTAAACAAACACTAGAAGACCATTCTTTAATAACACTTCAATATAATTTCTTCAAAAGATTGTGAGCATCTTTCCAGTAACCAACAGGTGTCAAGCAATTGCTTTTAGCCCAAGATAAAGTCCAAAAGTTTTTTAACAATTATCAGCTCCCTTTATTTCTCCCCCAGTCAAAGATCTACTGTAAATGCAAGACTTAATCCAACCTCAAATTCACATCACTAGTTTATCTTCACATTCCTCAGGTAAGTTCAGTCTCTGTGTAATTTCATAAATTTTGGAAAAATGTTTCTCTACATTAGCTGTCACTAGTCCACTATAAAGTTACTGCTACAGAACATTCCTAAAAATCTTTCAAATTCCTATTAAATTGGTAGTGAATAAGCCAGGCATATCTTAATACAGTAACAGCTCAACAGGTTAATGAATAACAACAGCAGGTAGCAGAGGAATAACACAAATCAGGGGAAGATGAAAGGAACAGCACATAAGGCTTACACTTAATCTAGTTTTACACTGATAACACACAAAGCATTTTTCTGACTACAAGCAACCTGGAGGTTTTTGCCAGAATGTCAGTAAGCTCATTCCACAAGTACCAGTTCATTCAAGCCCACATGAAAAGTGATTCATGTGGAAAGTCCCACCAATACAGACAGAAGTTTTGGGTACAGTTTGCCTTAAAGAAGTTCTGTAAGCTAAACTATGTTTGTAATTAGAATTCAGAGGCCAGATATACTGGCATATCAATAAGGCTACATGGTGGAAGTAGTTTACTGTAGAAATTTATATAAGAAAAACACTAAAATGAGGGAAAGTACATATGAAACTCAAAAAGATTAGTACCATGCAGAGAAGAAAAAGCACAAAAGCCTACCAGGCCTACCAGCATCTGCTGGGACTCTTACTGGAGAGGGAGAGCACAGAGTTCAAGCTCAGGATATTGCCATCAGAGATAAAGGTACTTTACACAGCAAAGATAAAAATATTTTTCACACATGGGGTACTGTTGTCTTTAAGAATGTAGAAATACTTTTTATACCAACAGGCCAATGTGAAAATATAGGCCAACATGTAAATATAGGTCAACTGAAGGAGGACATGGAAAGGGAAAGGCAAACAAGAAATAAAATGGAACAATCACTCCAGGGCAGAGCCAGCGACATAGACTACTAGGAGTTCACATTCTGCTGACAGATGCTGCTTCTAATCCACTAAAGAAGCCCATGATTACCTAAATCTACATCACACACACCAGACATTACTTACCTTTGGGTCTATCCTCCAAAAGCTGACGATAAACCAGACAAAAGACTAATACCCGTCGTGGAACCTGCCTTCAGTCTTGCTCTTGCACATCCCAGTGACACTTATGTAACTTGGCACCAATAAAGGAACACAAAAAGCAATCAACCACCCAAGCAGGAACCAGTTATATCAGTACAAATCTATTCATGGACTGAAAGACAACAACCTTCACATCCAAATCCCTTACCGACTCTTGTGCAAAGCAAATAGACCAGTCAGATCCTCTTGTAAAATTCAAGAATTAAAGATAACACGAGAAGAAAAAAAAACCAGACTGCAAACCTGCTACCTTTTTTCTTTAGTTCTTCTGAATTAGTTCTAGGATTTGCAGTGATCCTTCTATTTACTCCTCCCATGAGAAATGCAAGTTAATCCATTAAAGACAAAACAAACACAAACATTAAAGAACAGCTGACCCATACTACTCAAAATTGTCGAAACACAGAGCATTTGTCATGATTGCAGTTCACTGCAGAACATGACCAGAACTGGAAGATAAAGTAACTCCTACTTCCTTAAGTCCCAACCTTCAGCAAACATATAAATTTTCTAGCCACTCAGCCAGCAGAACAAGCTCTAAGTAATGTCTAATTGTCTAATTTTAGAGGATTAATTAGCTAAATCAGTAAAAAAAAAAAAAAGGGAGGAAACAGAAACCTACAAAGGTTTTGCAGTTCAGCATCATAGCTTTGCAACAAAGTACTGAGTTCCCATGTGACAAGACTGGGCAGCTGAACTTTCTTCAGTCATCTCATAAAACTTCTTAGTGTTTCAGTCAGTCTCCCAGCTGCCAGAAGACATCTTCAGTCTCACAGTTCATGACCAGAAGTTCTTGATTACTACAAAATACTGGTCAGCAGAGCTGGGGGGGACACTAAAGTTCCTCTCTTCCCTCCTGCAGCTATTAAATTTCCACAGTGGTACAGTAACCCAGCATTTGCCAGCCTAGTCGAAATCATGACAATTAAGATTTTGATGCTAACCAGGAGTAAACCAGATTTTTGTTAGATTCAAGCTGTACTTCAGTCCTAGGCCTGACTGTGAAGGTACACATTCTCATCTTCCATCCCTACCGTCACAGGAATAAGTACAAAGATGAAGCGAAGTTGAAAGATGACAAACATGGTTGCAGAGCACATCACTTGCTCATGCAGTCTCTGAAAGATAATCTAGCACTCCACTGTTACTTTGGACTCTTATCACAAAACTTAAAAGAGAGCTCCAGTTCTGTATCTCACAGAACTTACTACCCAAAACGCAGAGTCTCATCCAAATACCTCATGGAGAGACACCACCACTGCATTCCAAGAGTTAAGTCAAGGCAAATCAAAGCACCATCATCACCTACCAGCTGATTAGATGAGATCTGCTTACAGAGGTATCACTGACCACCTGCCACTTTATCAGTGGCACACTTTATCAAGACACACACAGCCTAGAAACCCCTAACCTAGGCCATTAATTCTAGGTTGCATGGGATTCCCAGTAGAGCCTGACAAAAGTCACCTTGTTCCAGTCTAGCTCGTGGCAACCTCAGCTTAACTTCCCTCCAACCAGCCCTTCACCTCTGACAAGCTCCAAACTCCCCATGTGCTCAGTGAGTGACACAAGGCACAGCTGCTCGGGCAGCGTGACAGAGTATCACCCGCCCCAAATTCCCTCCGCACGACTTCGCCCTGCCTTTGGGCAGCGGTGACCCAGGAGCACCGCACACTGACGCGGGATGGATGCGGGGCAGGAGCCCTCCCGCAGCAGCCTTCGCTCCAGGCAGCGCTCACATCCCCCCGGTACTCTGGGGGAACAGCTGCGCACAGCATCCCCCTCCCGGCCCCGCCGGCCCCTCACCTGGAGCAGCACGGCCAGCAGGACGCACAGGTACACCTGGTAGGGCCCCATCTGCCCCACCAGCGGGAACGCCTCCTCCACCTCCATCCCGCTCCCCGCCCGCCGCGCAGCTCCCGCGGGCGCCCGCCGGGCAGCGCATCCCCGGGGCGGGGCGGCAGCGGCGGCAGGAGCAGAGGGACAAGGAGGAGGAGGAGGAGGAGGAGGAGGAGAAGGAGGAGGAAAGGGCGGGAGGCGTGATGCGGGACTGATGCGCAGGCGCCGGGAAAAGCAGCCGGGATGCAGCCACTTCCCTCCCTCTTTCCCTCGTTCCCTCCCTCCCGCCGGGGAAGCGGAAGCGGGAGCGGCGCCAGCGCACGCGCACGGCCCGGGATGGAATAATTTGGGATGGGGATACGTGTGGTGGGGCGTGAGGGGTTCTGTGAGAGGGGTGGGGGTCTTGCGAGGGCCGTCGGGGTGGCGGCTCTGGGCTGCCGAGGTGGGTGCGGGTGGGAGGGGGATGTGCAGCATCCCTGGCCCCAGGTGTATGGGAGGGGCAGGGCGCAGGTGGTATCGTGGAGCCTTGGATAGACCCAGGCGGCATCCTCGCCCTGCGGGCTGGGCGAGAAGGATGCGCTGGGTTCTGGGTGGGAGGGCATTCTCCATGGAGCAGCCTGGCTCCAGCCGTCCGGTCCCATCCTGAGAGCACAGTGGGGTTACAGCCTCTGTTCAGCAGGTTTGCACCTGCACTGAGATTTAGGTTAGGCACTAGGAGGAAATTCTTCACAGGGAAGGTGGAATCTCCACAGATGGTGGAATGGACTGCCCAGGGAGATGGTGGCGTCACCGTCCCTGGAGGTGTGTAAGGAAAGACTGGACGTGGTGCTCAGTGCCATGCTCTGGTTGATGTGATGGTGTTTGGTCATAGGTTGGACTCGATGATCTCAGAGGTCTTTTCCATCCCAATCAGTTCAGTGATTCTGGGATTCTGTTTTTGGGAAGTGGTACCCACATAGTGCATGCTGCTTAAGTTCCTTAAGTTCACACAGGACCCCTAAATGCTGACAACTGTGGAATATTTTGTAATGATACTTCATAGCATACCTGCAGGTAGTTGGGATTAAAAAGAAAAGAAGTGAAATGTGGCATAAGACTATTGTGTAAGTGCCATTAGAGGTCATTTCTGTACCTACAGATATCTTGCTGTTCTAGATTTAATGCCTGGTGAGGACATGCCTCTCTCCATTACACCAGCCTTCACAAAACTGTAGTTGTAATGCATTTTATGAAAAGTATTTGGAGAGCCTCCATTGTGAACATGTGGTAGAAGTTCTCACTTAGGAGTAATGGGTCTGGTTTGTGAGGGAACACTACTGCATAGGAAAGGGAAATAAATACATGTGAAATACCAATATCCTTGCAAAATAGCAATAACCTTTTCATGGCCCATTTTCATTCTATCTTTACAGTAAAACTCCAGGAATATGAAACAAGTTAAATTGCTGAGATTTTTTTACCTGGTGGTACCATGAAGTAGCAGCAACATCTTTATGCTTGTGGCTTTTATTGTATGAGCAACAACTCGAAAGAAAGGAAGAGAGTTGTGTCATGAGATATGACCTTTAGGATCATGCCAGGAGCCAGGGAAATAATATGATTTCCTTGCTGTAAAAATCTTGGCAAATTGACAAGCATCAAAGCAATTTACTCTTAATATGAAATTCACCTTTGCCCTAAGCACTTCTTTTCATATTTGAGGCTTAGTAGGGATTGATTAAAGGCAAAACAGCAAAGGATTTCTGAAATGTCAGGACCTTTCTGCTGTTCACCCAACCACAGTTGTCTCATTTTGTTGCTCAGCTAAGATGTGGAGATGTCCTGGTACCTGGGACACTCTGTGTCCATCTCCCCTGCATCCTTCCTGCTCTCCCAGTCAGTTCAGTGACACTCTATGGCACCCACAGCTTTATTCCAGCTTGCCCAGCAACAGAAAGAGCTATTGCCTTTTCCATCAAGCTCCCAGCCCCTCTTAACTCTTGAGCAAAGGTGAACAGAGCCAGGGAAGGAGATGGTACTTGGTTCCCTATCAGGAGGGTACTCCTCCTGAATTGCTGTGTTCCCTGTAGTCCCCAGGCACTTCTCATCTTGCTCTCACTGGGGACCTCCAGACTTCTTGCCTGGGAGTTTTCCTTCCCAAGGTTCCCTGCTTCCTTACAGCCACCCACACTACAGGCTCTGCCTGCTGCATGGGCAGCAATGAGGGCTGGCAGCTTTCTGCGTTTCCACCTCCATGCAGTGCTGCCTTTCAGACGGTGCTCTTGCCATGGCTCTGCTGAGGTGACACCTCTGACTCCTGCTTGAGCAGAGGAGGTAGACCAGATGATGTCCAGAAGTCAATTCCAATCTCTACTTTCAGATTCTGTAGTTTGCATGTCACAATGATGACCAAGCCTCTCATATTCCCACTTCATTCTAAAAAGATTTTGGTCACACCACCAAAAATGCCTGATTTTAGTATGGATTCGGCTTTCAATTTTTTGCAGTAAAACCTGAGTTGTTGATAGAAAGGGTGATGTTTCAGAGTCAGCCTCAGGAAGGGACTTGGCAGAAGAGTATGTCTGAGACACTGATCAGAGATATGAAGCAAGGAAGCCATGCAGGGCATAGGGGGAGGAGAGTCAAAAATACCATTAACCATCATCTTAAATCCCAAACATACAGGTCACCTCATGTCACATTCTGCAATGTCCATGTAGTGAATTTAGTGGAAAAAGCTTTTTCATCTTTCTGATTATCACTAACAATGAAAGATGTCTGCCCTGTGAGGCCAGTGGTTTTGGAAAGCATTGGATGCAATGTTTAGAGGTTTCTGCATTTTGTTGACATAATAATAGCACTGCACTGCACTTGGCCAACCTTCTGTCCTTGCTGGTGCCCTCAAATCTTCACAGAGTATTATTGTCTGTGAAGTTTTTTAATGTGCAATTTTCTTCCTCCTCCTCATTAATAACCATGTCAAATAAGAATACTCTTAACAATCCTGTCTGTGGGGAATTTTTCTTTTAATGAGGGAGATTCAGGCTTCTTACTCAGCCATAAATATGGTATCCCCTAGCTTTTTCCACATTGCTCCCAACTCCATCCCCTTCCCCCCCACCCACTATTGCTTCATGGGTTTGTTGCTCTTTAGAGGCTTACACATCAAATTCATCTGGGCACTCCAAAACTGAGACATGTGCATTGGCTTCCTTTTGAGATACATTCAGCCCTTCTTTGTCTGTATGTAATGATGACCCAGAGCATTCAAAGCACCAGATACATGTAAATGCAAAGGGATAACCCTAAGCTGTGTTTCTCTCTGTAAAAAATAAAAAAATAAAATGAAAAAAAAAAAATGAAATTGGCTATCTTAGAGCTAAAAACTCATTCTGGTTCATTGGCATTCTGTTTCCAGATTTGTTACATTGACTTGTAGTAAATTCTGACAATGGCTGTTAATTTTGCCTCGGAAACACAACCAATAATAGTTTGAAAAAAGGCTGTAAAAGGATGTTTGATGTTCCCACCTTCTAGCTGGGGATTTCTTACCTGTTCAAAGGGTGGCCACACAAATTGTTAATTCAGCACTTTAGCACAGCTGAGGTCTAGAGAAGATCTGTTCCTGATGGAGGAAGCTTCAGCTTGTCCATGAGCAGACATTGTGAGTAAGCTAGGAAACTCCATAGCCCAGGCTCCTGTGGATGACAGAAGATAAGTGGGTTTGTGTGAATGACCAACAAGTACAAAATTCCTCTGAGGTTTATCTAACACAAAGAGGAAACACCTCTAGCTCGGGAAAGTCCCTGAAAGACAAATTGTTCAAAGCTGGTACCTGGAGGAAATACTTACTTTCTCTTCTGATACTCCTGTCCTAAGCATCATCCTGACATACATCCCCCTAACTCAGAGGTTTCCAATACATCAGCTGAGCTGAATGCTGAATTGCAAATGACTGAGCTCAGACTGAGGCAGTGAGAATGGCACCAGTGGGAAGAGATGGTGGAAGCCTCTTCCATAAGAATATAAGAGGGCTATGGTTCATAAAAGCAGTTACTGTTAAACAAGCCTAGGGCTGAAAGAGGGTTCCTCCTTTAGGATGAAAATAAAACAGAGGTTCCTTGATCTCTTAACTTCATCTGATCTGCAGCAAGATGACAGGAGCAGTCAGAGGGATGACAGTACCTGCCAGAATGCTTGCCTTTGCTGGCCTCCTGTTACGGAAAATGAAGATTTTTCCAACCAGACTAATCAGCTGCATGTTGCAGCTGGCTTACCACATAATACTGTGCAAAGCTAGCATATGGCTCATTAGAATATACCCTGACTAAGTGTTCAGCCAAACAATCCACCAAGGCATTTTTGCTTCTCTGATGTGCTGTTTGCACTTTTTGCAAACAAAGCAACAAACAATTCCTTTGGAGGCACTTTTCAATTTTAGATGAGGCTTGGGGATGCTGAATTTCTGTCTGAAATGTGAATGATGTTAGAAGCTGATTCCCTACCCCTTCCTAGATGGACAGTTGTCTGTTGCAAAACAGCTCCAGTTCAGGTTCCTGGGAAATCTGAGCTTGCTCAGACATCACATATCTGTGGCAGTGGATAGCTGCTCAATCCTGCTCAATTTCCCATCACGTTAGATGGGAATCCCTTAACATTACCCAATTCCTTAGACATTACCTGCTGTGTCCATCATGTGGTGGGAGGTCTGTTTTTACCGCAAACACCTTCAGGGGTTTCAGGCTGAGAAAAGGAGTTTATGAAGCACACTTTTGTGGTTAAATATAATAAAATTTAGACAAACACCCCTCCTCCACCTCAAAAAAAAAACAAAACAAAAAACAAAAAACAAACAAAGAAAACCACAAAACAAAACAATGTAGCCCTGAAAGGCAGGATTGGCCACTGTGATCTCTGGGCAGTGACAGAGATAACAATGTTGAACATAAAGTTGAATGCTTGTACTTCAGAATGGTTCTCATGAACAGTTGTGCCACACTGCCTTTGAGAGAACCCACATGTTCTTTTGCTCTTTTCTTTCCAAGCAGTCATCATTTGGCTGGAGTAGTGCTCATAATCTTGACATTTATGCCATCCATTCTCTGCTTTATCACTAGTGTGCAGAAGACTAATTTGGACCATGTTTCTCGCTCTGGAGACTGATGAAGGTCCCACACAAGTAAGCAGAAGCACTTCCAGGTGGTTTGTCTGGCAGAGGCAACAGCACTCTGGATCTGGAGGCAGAGAGGGCACTTTGTGAGTGATAGGTTTCTCACAATTCCCTCAAAATGCAAAATTCCCATAATAAGGACAACCTGGATTTCAGCAGCTATTTCAGCAGCTATTTCAGCTGGACTTCTACTTCAGGTGTGCATGTAGGTGCAGTGGTGGTATTCTGCTCAGTATGCCTGGCTGCCCATTAAATTTCTAAATCACTGCTGCTGCAGATTATCACAGGAGCAACCTATCCTTCAACAGAAACTCCAAACTGCAAAATAAGGCTTCTGTTCCTGTCCTGCCCTTGCAAAAGAAGTGCAGTAACTTAGGAAAACCCTTCAGAAATGAAGGTGTAAAGACAGCCAGACATGAGACAGGTGCTGCTGAGTATCAGGTAGAAGCTCATAGTCAAAATTAGCAGAAGTTTGGAGATTTAAGAGGAGCATGGCAGCAACATGGAAAGTCTCATGTCTGACCTGGTAGGCTGGCACAGACTGTGCTACATGGACTGCCAGGCTCTGGCTGGCACTAGCTGAGGGCTATCCAACATATGATCCACTGAACTGTGTAGACATACGTTAACCTTCTGCACAAAAAAAAAAAAAAAAAAAGAAGCATCCATGGGTTATGGAATTCTGTATTTTTAGCTTCAGACATGGGAGATAAGGGATACTCATTATGTGAATAACCAGGATGCCACGGGGAGGTTTTCTATGGGCATTAGTAGGGCATTTCTCCAGCAAACCGGTTTGCACCTTGGGTGAGTTCCCAAAACACAAAGGTCTTGTGGACTTTGTTTCTCCAAAGAACTATAGTTCTCAAAGTGATTTTGGAATCTTGTAGAGCATCTACAGAGGATGTCTGCAAGGGAAGACCCTCACTCAGTAATACCGGGAAGGAACAGTGCACACAATCAGGGTTTCACAGCAAAGAACACTTTTGAAGCTTGAGCAGCTAGGCAGTAGAAAACGAGAATTTCAGGTGCTTCCCATTACCCAAGAAAATAGGAGGTTTCAAGTCATCCTTATGTTCAGACATCCCAGTTGATATACAGGGAAAAGAAAGGCACAAACCTCTTACCCAGCACAGCATCCAGAGATCCACTGGCTTTACCCTGCAGTTTCTGGACACCTACAGCCAGAAGGATCTCTCAGCCATCCACAATACTGGCTTCTATTTTTCCAAGTTGTCTGTTGCTTCAGAGAATTAGTCGGGTGCAAGACATGAGTCAAGAACAATGGACAGGGAGGCAGTAATGTGAATCCACCTGAGTACAGAAATGCGTCCCTGCCCATGTCAGGGGTGGTGGAAGTAGATGATCTTTAAGGTCCCTTCCAATCCAAACTGTTCTATGAGGTTAGCTGGATGTAGAAAACATGGAGACAACAGAGTTATGCCACTGAGGTTACTGGTACAATACAAATGAGATAAATACAGTGGCACTGAACTGCCCTTACAGGTAACATGATGAGAAATTTCCACAGGCACTCAGGTAGAAAGAGGTCCCAGGAAAGGCCTTCAGATGGAGTGGATTTAGACTATATGGGGTTTCTGCAGCAGAGGGATGGGAGGGGATGTTATGTACCTTGGATGTGGAAGTGCAGATGGTGTGATAACTGATGTTACAGTGCCCTGACAGTAGGAAAAATCCTTCACTGCCTATATGCTCAGGACCTCAGGAAGCCTGGAGATCTCAACTGGGACCTTCTCATACATTTGGTTCAGGACAACCTGCGAACCAGTGCAACAGGATGGAAATCCGTCTGTGGTCAAAATTTTCAGCTGTCAGAAACAATGAGTCTACACCTGAATTTTGAGGACGTTGGAGCAGGACCGAGGCTGGCTGAACCTCTGCTCATAGTCTGAACATTAGTGGCTCTTTGGTGAGCCAGAGGATTTCTGGATACAAAACACTTAAGCCTCACCTCTTTTTTACTGTGGAGCTACAACAGATTTAACACAAGCCAAAATCACCCAGACACAACAGCTGAGCATAACTAATGAAGTAGTTCCTAAGACAGGCCCAAGAACAGGGCTTTGCAACCCGGTTGGGCAGGATTAGGGTAATTTATTTTTGTACAGGCCGTAGTTTCATAGAACCATAGAATCGTTGAGGTTGGAAAAGACCTCTAAGATCATTGCATCCCACCGTTAGCCCAGAACTGGCATCTTCACCACAAGTGCCACATCCAGATGTTTTTGAACACTTCCAGGTCCCTGGGCAACCTTGAAGTGAAGAAATTCTTCCTAATAGCCAATCTAAACCTCCCCTGGTGCCGTGTTTCTCAATTGGCACTTCTGGAAGAAGGGCAGGGTGGGAGGAAGGCAGGAGGCTCCCTCCCGACCCCAGCGCTGGCCCGACTCGGGTGAAACAAACGGGAGGGCGGACCCCTTTCATCAGCAGGAAGAAGGAAGGTGCCTAAATCACTTTTCAGGACGGGGATGGGGAGGGGGAAAAAAACACCCTAAATAAATGCCCAGCTGTCCGCGTCTCGCTCGGCGCCGCGAACAAAGAGCGGCTGCGGCGCCGCCGGGGGCCGGCAGGGGGCGGCCGAGCGCCGCGGGCCGCGCGCGGGGGCGCTCCGCGTTAATTGCCGCTAATTAGCGCCGCGCTCCCGCAAGGGGCTCGTCCGGGGCGGCGTCCGAGCATCAGCCCCCTCGGTTCGTCTCCCCCAGCGCAGGGCGCGGCAGCGATTTGCACGTCTTGCTGCTTAAGTGTGCCCTTTGAGCGCCTGAAGTCTGGGGGTGGGTGGTGCAGCCTGGATTAATCTGTGTCAGAATACGAAGGGAAGCATCGTCGGGTGTTTCTGGCGAAAGATACGCAAATTTGCCGTTCGGACTTGTAAATATCTGGTTCTTAATTGCCATTACTAGCAGTCACTGTGCCCTGCCCATCACTGTATGCTATACAGGCATGGAGCTGTAACACAAGGAAAGCCAAAGAACATTTTTCTGCCAGAGGTGAGAGCAGCAGCTGCTCTAGAGACGATTTACTTACTCGACATGGCAATGGTAAATACCAGTCTTACCAGCATATTTTCACTTGGCCGTGATGGCCACATTATCCAGACTGCTGGGGAGTAATAAATTGCCATAACAGGTACAATACTGGCAAAGTTTGTTTAGGTTGGCAAAACCTGGAGGAGGGGCAGACAGAGAGAGAATGTGGCCCTTCCCAAGGCTAAATCACATAGCTGAATTCCTGGAGGTAAACACAGGTGGCTTTTTTATATATTTTTAAGTCTCTGGACTACAACAAAGAAGCAAATTTGTTTTGAGTTAACTTAGGTTGAATGGGAGAAATCCTTCCAGAAAACTGAAATGGTGGAATCCAAGTGTTGTGCAGCAAATTAAAAGACTCTTTAGAAAATCTGGACAATGCTAAATTTGAGAGGCTCATCATGGTCCTCCGAAAGGAGAAGGATTTCTCCGCATTAAAAATACATGATTTGAATCGATGAATTTGAAAGAAATTTAGAATACATTCAGCAAGAGGCAACCACATTTCTGGTCTTTCCGGATAAGTATGATAAAGGAAAAGATCATAATTCCACTAACATTTTTATCCTAGAAAATTGTGGGTGATTCCCTGGACAAATGTGGTGACTCTGCTGCACTCATTCCAGGACAGATTATGACTCTGTAGGTCTGTTGAAAATTTGGGTGCCTTTCCAAATCTTAATGTTGCTGTTCAGGGTGGATTTCAGTAAAAGTTCTTACACAGCTTCATGGGAGTGGGTTTGGACATCCTCTTCAATCCAGATTCAAAGGCCATGAATGCCTGCACTTCTGTTCCTATGAGTGCCTTATGGCCACAGAGAAGGCCTATTCTGCCTTTGCTGGTCAGGGTGGGCTATCTGACTTTGAAATGAACTCATTCTGGGACCTAACTAACCTTACCAGTAGCATTAGTACGTGCCTTATATAAAAGTAGCTGTTGTGGGTCTCAACAAAGATCAGTATTGTCCTGACCACTGACCAGTTGCAGATATCAAGGGAAGACTATGGGGAATATGGAAAGCATAGCCCAAAATTTCCCAGGTCCCTTTCCCATTCTTTTTGCAATATGTGGCTGGTTCAATCACAGCTTTTATGCCTTTATGCTTAGCAGGTCTGGACAGGTTGTCTTCCATTGCCCAAGGGAAATTCTGCCCACTGTTTTGTCCACTGTGTCCTGTAGCAAGAATTTCCACTGCGTAACTGCATGTTCTGTGAAAAGAGGACCTTCTGTGAAAAGAGCACCACCCACCACCTGCCAGTGCCATCTTCATTTGGTGAAATGGAGGGGGTTTACATCCTCTGTGCCACTTGTAGTTCCATAAACGTTCACAGATTTGTAGAATCATAGCATAGTTTGCCTTGGAAGGGACCTTAAAGATCATCTAGTTCCAACCCCCTCACCATGGTCTTCCAGTAGACCAGGGTGCTCAGACATCTATGCAACCTGGCCTTGAACACTTACAGAGATGGGGCATCGACAGCTTCTCTGGGCAACCCGTTCCAGTGCCCCACCACCCTTGCAGTAAATAATTTCTCCCTAATATCCAATCTAAATCTCTCCATTTTCAGTTTAAAGCCATTCCTTCTTGCCCCATCACTACATGCCCTTGTGAAAAGTCCCTCTCCAGCTCTCTTTCAGACCCTCTTCATCAGATACTGGAAGGTGCTATAAGGTCTCTCTGAAGCCTTTTCTTCTCCAGGCTGAACAGCTGACTTTGTTAGTTCTCCTGCTATTCTTTTGGAACTGCACAGAGAAAGAACTACCTGGGGAAAGTTCCTTAGCTGGAACCACAGGTAAGAAGTGTGTAAAAGGTTCTCAGATATGTGATTTTCTGTGACCAGCTCCCAAACCACTTTGCTCAGTCCAGAGCTGGCCTTTTGAACCAATCTGATTTAGGACTGTTGCTATAAATGGAATAAAAACTGGAGAGCATTTCTGCTGCCGAAGGTGACAGTGCTGCTGAATTCAAACTACACATAGTGTTGATATCTATAGACTTCTCAGCAAAGGTTGGAGACAATGCTCCTGTTCCATTTCCTCCTTCTATGGGAGCTCTGGATTGTGAGACCAGTCAATCCACCTGAGTTTGGTTTTTCAGTCTAATTCTTTCTGATAGTAATAAGCAGGGCTTCTTTTCCCAAAATCTGGACATCCACAAGGTATACTTGTCAGCTGGCCCCAAACTCTGCATTTCTTCCTGGGATTGCTCTACCCATCCACACACAGACCTATCTGAATCACCCAAAAGATCTGTGTGAAGGCAAAGGAAGAAGTTTAGTGAGCAGGAGACAGTTCACACAAGCAGCTCTGGTGACAAACAACATTAGTAGGAACTGACATCAACTCCAAACCCCAGTAGGGAGCAGCAATGGAGAACTTCCCTTTTGCTGTTCCCACTACTGGCATTCAGGGCCTGAGGCCTCCTCTTGGAGGCTGGGTTCATTCTCCATCACTTAGCTCCTCATTGACTCGAACTGCCAAAGAGGGCATCTGGTAGAAAAGGGAGCTGGTGCTTTTTCTGAGGCAGAAACGCAGTGTCTTTATTAGCAGCTGCGTTTAGACTTCTAACTAATTTCTAGGCCACTGAACAGTTGGAGGATGACAGCAACTCCACTGAGTTTTGAGGGTACAAGTGCACCTAAAGGCTTGAGCTGTATTAACATGTTTGGCTACTGTGTGACAGATCTGCCATCGGGTATGAATTCAGGGATGGCATTCTAAGAGGAGCTGGCATTTTTGATCGGTTCGTTGGTCATGACACCTGAGGCAGGAGTTTGCATAAGTCTCAGACCCTGTTTCCAACGCCTTTAAATGATTGCAGTCACTGAAGTGAGTTGTGTCGAGGGGACAGAGGCTCCATTAGGAGGGATAAAGGAAACACAAGTGTGAACAGCTGCGTTACTCTTCGCTGGAGCTGGGATATCCATGCTAACCCCAGGGTGGGCAAGAGAAAGAGCTCCAAGCTTCTCAGCAGAGATTAACTTCCTTACTGCTTTACAGCTTATTTTTAAACTCCTCGTGTGTGGGTATTGGGAACTGAATCCCACCCAATATTACCAGATTTTCTAGGGGGTAGAGTAGAATTTGGAAGAATTCAGAAGAATTCAGAAGTCAGTTATAAGAGGCTTAGGGAAATGGAGCCTATGAGTGAAGCTGATTTTTGTAAGCTCTGTGAGATGCACAGGGAATCAACAACAGTGCTGGAAGATGTTAGGTCTTTTTCCACATGCAGCGGTGCCACTATTCCAGGTCTTGTTGCAAGGTCTGGTCTGGCAACCTTCCTACAAGGAGGGGACCAATGGGAGAAAACTCACAATAAAAGTAGACACAGTAGGACAGCAAAGATCTGGGAGGATAAAATAAGGTCCCTGCATTTGGATTTGGATTTTAAATAATTTGTGAGATGCACAGGAAGAGAGATAGGTTTTAAACAGATTGTAGGGACAAGTTCATTGCTCAAGCAAAGAGAATCCTGATCCAGTTGATGCTTCGGATGTGTGCCATGTATTTTATGCTGAGTGGAAAAAGAAACCAAACTTCTTGGACTTGACTTGCTTTCCTTGCTATGTAATGTGTTTCTAAGGGTCAGTTTGTGGAGCTGAAAGAGATGCATGGGACATGAATGGAACATGGTGCAATGAAGTTATCACACCATAGCACTTCCAATTCTCTGAACGAAGGATCTCTGCATGGTACAGTGTGGACCCACAAGTTCATTCAAAACCAACTTACAACTCTTAGCTTTGTTATCCACTTGCAAAACAGACTCAGCCATTCTAGTCTTGCTAAGAGGGACTTTGCTTCTTGTTACTTCACTGGACATTTTTCTTAGTAGAAAACTCCATGTCAGTTCAGCTCTGTTCCATTCAAGTTACAGTGCTGAGAGAGGGAAAGCTACCAATGTTTGCTTTCTGTACCAAGAACAATAATGTTGGAAGCACTAATGAAGAGTAGGAAGGGTGTTTTCATAGAAAACATGTTGCCTACATTTCATCTGAGAATGCGAAAAAACTGTGGTTGCCAGCTCTAAACTTGACAGGTTGCTGCCAAAACAGAAGCATTGCCAATAAAAGCAAGTAAAGATTTGCTAAGAATACAGGCAGAGCTGCTTTTGCTCTTCGTGAGTGGAGAACAGTTGGGAAGCGATTAGTTCAAAGTGCCACTTAGAACAACTTTATCATATGTACCATATGGACTGCAACCAAACCTTCTCTATAGTTTAATATTTACTAATAAAGAAATAACCAGAAAAAAGTTAAGTGAGAAAAATTATGTATATGTTTATGTAGACTGAAAGGGGGAAAGTGAAAATGAAAATGGAGAGTCTTTTTTTGGCAGAGACACGCTGCTAGACTTGCAAGCAAATAGTCAAGAGGTGAGAGGCACATATTTGCCCATGGGAAGGAGAGAAGAGCTAGCAACCAGCCAGCTTGGATGATATACCTTCTGGGAAAGGGAATGCAACATTTGAGGTAGAATTGAACAACCCCTTCTTCAAAACTTGCTGTGACTTTAGTCATCTGAGCAAGGTCCTTATGTTCTCCTCTGTCATGTTCTGGCCCATCATGACCACTAGATAAGTTATATTCCTAGTACAAAAGGACCACACTCCATAATTCAGACAGGGATCTATTTTTCAGCTGTTTGAAAGTCAATAAAGACTTTTCAGTTGAGTCAATTGAGAGTTGTGATCAGAGCAGGTCAGTCTTATGCAGGAACCACAACACTTGAAGATTGAGATTTTCCCTAAGCCAGGAAAATTTGGGGCCAGATCAGGATAATCTAAAATATTTTCATGCCACGTGTCAGAATGTACCTGCTGCCACTCCATCCATCCATCCATCCATCCATCCATCCATCCATCCATCCATCCATCCATCTTTATAGTCTCTAAACAAGACTGTTGTAAATACACTCATTAATTGCGGATTTATTTGGAGTTCCAGTTGGGCTTGTTTATGTTCCATTTCCAATTATCTGTAAATAAAACATAACAGCTACCCAGACATCAAAGGAGGGAGAAGGCAAGAATGGAAGAGGGAATAGACAAGAGAGCTTTTTGGATTCAATTATAAGAACTTTGTCCTTAATTCATGCTATACCAAATCCATATGAGATTTTGGGATTTATTTTTTAGATTGACAAGTTTCCTGAAGCCGTTTGAATTTGCACTTTGAAGTTTATCCCATTTCACACCAACTGAACACCCTCACACCATGGTCAGTACTTTCTAAGATATATGTATTTACCTAGTGTCAATCTCAGATTATCAAGCAACATCGGACAAGCTGTTTCACCTCTGTGCCTCCATTCCCCCCCATACCCTCCAACAGGAAATAGTGCATTCTTCTTGCCTACATGCTAAGATTTTCAAGAACTTGCATATTTCCTTATTTTGCCACTGATCCAAAAGCTTCTTAAGGTCAATGCAAAGATTTCAAGGGCTTTACCTTAGTTAATAAATGTACTCTGAAGCCTTTGGACAAATAGCACTGTAGAAATGCACTGTTAGTACTACTGAATCTTATACTGTCTTTAGGCAGTTATTTGGCTGGCAGTAGTCCCACAGAATACAGACTGAGTGAAAGCCAAGTGTCAAGCTCCAGATTTCACCCATTGTCTTCTAAATAAACTGAATTTTAATGCAAATTGTTCTGCTTTGTTAGGAATGAAGTGCAGCAACAAACTAGAAGTGTTTATTCTCAGGGACATTTCTTGATGGACACTGCACCCAGGTGTTGTTACATCCGAGGTGGTGCAAGCCCAGAGAACTTCCATAGTGGGCAGAAGGATCCATATTTCCTAAGCAGGGAAGAAGGGGCAATAGTTTAAAGCCAAGCTCCTGTCATGCAACAGGAAGCCTGCCATTGGCCTCCAAAGCGCCCAGATTTATCTAATGAATCGGTAGCACAGGCAGGGAACGGACCCAAACATCACAGGAGCAAGAATAACTCTGCAGATCGGCCCCCTGACTGTGCTCCTTCTTTCAGCATTGTCTAAACTCCTCGAATTCATTTAGCCGTGTTGATAAATGGTTGTCAGCTCTTGCCATTCATCAGTGCTGATGCTGGGAGTGTGGAGGTGCTTCTGGCTTTTTTGGTCCCATTTGGTTTAACACTGATCTGCTGAGGACTCTGTTTAGTGCTTAAGACCCTGACAGCAATCTTTCTGTGGTGAAGATCCAGCACTAGTTAATACTGGAAAGGAATCCTGGCAGACAGAGAAATCCTGCAACATTTCCTCAGTGTCTCCCAGTCTGTGAGGGTTTACCTCTTAACAAGATCACCAAGATGAACAGATGCGCCCTGACCTGAAAACTCTCAGCATTTTGATCAGTGTATTAACACACAACACTTGAATTGTCAAAATCGTTTACACCTCCAAACACATTCCTTTTGCCAGGCAGTTGGAAGAAGTGTGTTGAATGTTTAAACAAAGGCACTGACCTGTATGTAAGACTCAGATAGCTCTTTGGATCATACAGCCTGTAATGTTTCTTGTCAAAGCAAGACAGAGGTAGCAGTTCTCAAGTCTGCATTGTGACTCTGGAGTCACGCCATCCACAACAAACATTTCTCTCTGGCCTAGAAGAGGTGTCACGTGCAGCAAATCCCCTGTAAGCTCATGGAAGTGCACTGTGTCAGGTGGGTAAGCAGGGAAAGTCAATCATGCAGCTTCCCAGGCTGTTTCCCAGGGTTGGGCAAGAGGGGCAGCATTTATGGTCAGATAAAAGTAAGGAATCAGTAGGGCTTTGCACACTTTTCTGTGATCTCTAATAACCAAGTTTGTCTTCAGAGCGTGTATAAGTGTGCTGCAGCATTCATCCCCAATGTTGGCTTTGAGGGGCAGAGGTTGAAGATTTCAGTTTGTGTAGCCTGGGATGTCCTTGAGAAGCTGCCAGTGTCTTATTTCTATCTGTCAAGTAAGCTACGAAAACCATCGTTTCATGTCAGAAAGGATCCAGGGAACAAGGAAGAGATGGGTAACAGTAAGTCATTATTAAACCTGGGCTGTTGGCTTCCTTCTTCTAGTAGATAGTTTAGATATCAGGAATCAAAGACATTGCTTCCAGCAGGAGGGATTTGCACACACATCTGTTTGGCACTAATAAAGTAGCTACTAGACAAAGTGGAGACTCCAGCCTTTGAAACCTCTCCATCTGTTGTTTGAGGCTCAGGGCTCACAGTTCTTTGGGCAGCATTTGCAGTGATTTTGAGAATCCAGCAAAGGACATCTTTTCTGATGTAGCAGTGTGTGTTGAAGTGAGAAAGAAATATTAGAGGAACTGGTAAGTCAGTGTACACATATATTTTAAGGCTATTTGTAAACAGATATCTTCATCCCTAAGGAGACTTCTTCTCTTTTACAGATGGAGACTTTCTGGTGCTTACCCAGGGAGCATGTGGCAGTATGAAAGAGGATGACTGTCTGCAGTCCTGTGAGATCTACAGCAAGAATGACACTACATGGAAAGAAAGTAAACTTGCAGAAATGGTGCAGGAGAAGTCTATTTCAGTCTCAAAATTTTGTGCCCAAGCCTGTAAGGCAGTGTTCCTGCTTTGATGCAAACACCATTGGTCAAGGAAGGCATGGACAGAGAAATTAAATCTACCTCTTTCACATCTCACTGGAGGAAAAGGTTAAGTAGTGAGTGAGATACACTTGTTCTGGGTAAACACCCCCACACACCCATGATATAGAGAAGACTGCAATGTATTTGCTGAGTACAGTGGCTCCAGGAAAATTAGAATTGAGAGAGCTGCTTTTGGGGAAGTGACAATGTATTGGTGCTTACACAAACATACAATACAGGAAAAAAACATACGCAGAGGATGAAACATACTTGAACAACAACAACAACAACACTGGCATTGAGCCTCACTAAAGATCCCTGCAAGCCATCCTATATCTGAACTGAGAGAACTCCAGCTTGCCCAGAGACACAAACCCAGGCTTAGGGAAGTAGTAGCAAGGGCTGCTGAACCAAACCAAAGGCAGCACCAAAACAATGGCTGCTGCAGAAGAACAAATGTATTTGCCAGAGGTAACAGTTTTCATGAAGCAGGAAAGCCGACTAATAAATCATAATCCAGGACACATCCCACAGAAACAATTCAAGAGACAAGGTGGATAATATACAGGTCATGAGCAGGTGTGGAAGATGCTGGAGAAACAGCACCATTTCGCCTCCCAGCGGGATATCTTCTGCAGAGGGAAAGCACAGCTGTGTAATGGATGGTAAAGTACCTGACACAGGCTTCCAGTGCAGGGGATTTCTGTAGTGTGATAACAGAGCCAGGAAGATTCACACATGCTAGGCACATCTCTGAAAACTGCCACTCAGCTACCATTGTAGTAACTCTGCTCTAAGATCAATGCCCAATCTGATTTCTGCTGGACTGCTGACCCAGCTGCCATGCAATACTAGCAAAAATGATAAGCAGGAAAATGAGCTGGGAGAAATACATCTGTGTGCTGATTATATGCATTGGCCAGTGGAAGGCAAATGCAATTCATTTTTCTGTACAAGAAACAGCAACCTCTTATGTGCCTGAAACAGTTAAACACATCCTGATCTCAGACAGGATTCAAAGGAAGCCACAAACATGCTTCAGAAAAGTCAGGAGCAAACCCACAACAGAGGGAAGAATTTCAGTATTGATGTCTGCAGTGTACTAAAGCAAGGTTATCTGGGTGCCAACATCTCCCTGAAGGTTATAGGCATGATGAATTAATTGTCTCTCTGGATCCACTGCAACAATATTGGGCCATTTCTCCTGATAACCACTGGAAAGCTGACTGCTTTTTATTGCTATGGAGTTGACCAGACAGGACATGTCTGACAGCACCAACACAATACCTGTCCAAAAGCAGCATGATAAGGGCTATCCTCTAAAGGAGGGCATGCAGGGAGCTGAGGGTGGCCTCAACACAGGCGGAGCAGTACCTTCACTAACACAGTCTCACAGTCGAGCAGGGCAGAACAGTGACAGACCACTGACTGTCCCAGACAGCATGAAGTGATATGTTTGATCAGAGAGCTCAATCAGAAGCAGTAGGACATGGGGTCAGAGCTAGGATTTGGAACAAAGCTGGTTGCAACATAGGTCTGGAGTCCAGCCTTGAAAACCAGGCAGTAAGGCAGGACAAAGCAAATGCACACCTAGGACACAGCTCAGCCTAGATCTGGGCACCTGTGTCCTGAGCTTACCTGGAGTCTTTGGGCCTATGGTCAGAGGATGTGTTGGTGGAGAGCCTAAAAGAGGCTGGATGGGGCAGTTAAAGTAAATTGGTTCCTTCAGGTCTTAATAGCACTCAGAAACACCTTTTTCAAGTAGTGAGTTTTTGAAAACCTCAAGAAACAAGAGATACTGTTGCTTAATTTATGGTACAGAATCATGGTGGAAGGTCAGAACATCCTCACCATGTGTAAGAATGAAGAGGTTATTTTAAATCTTATCCAGCACTGTAGCAAAGTATTTCAAGATGGTAAAAGCCCTTCAAGACTAAGATAAAGTTAGATTTGTGCCATCTGTGAGACTAATGAAGTAGAGAGTTCTGCTGGCCTTGACTGTCAAGCAGCAAACAATGAAGAACATCTATAGACTCTTTATCTTTACAACATGAATAGAAAAAGCCAGTGGCAAGAAGAGCCCTGGTTGTATAGCAGAAATGAAGTGTGCAGTTTGCTACAGACATACCCAGAGTTCATGATCATACACAGCATTAAAATGATAACTTCCACAAATGACTGGACCCTTAGAAACTGAGATACATGAATGATGTGATGGAAATCAAGAACCTTGAGACAATGCAAATAGATTCTGCCTACACCACAGAGAAGCATACAAGCCTTTGAATTGGGCAACACACAGAAGGTTCAACAGCAAATCTGGATCAAACGTACCTCATGTCATCAGCATGCACATAAGCAGAGTCTGCCTTCACTGTGGGCAATGGGAGGCATACAGTTTCCAACCTGAGGCTGCCACCATGAATCATATGTACCATCACAATGATACCATATGGACAGTGTTGAGCAGGTAAGACCTCTGTTTGGTCCTTATGGTGCCACACACCACAAGGATCCCCAGTAATCACAGACTGTTCAGTGTTGGGACATCTTCATAGCACCGTGATCAGAGAAATCACAGGCTGGTGATGTACATGCATTGAGCAGGGTGAAAGGAATGCACCACAGTTTTTGCTCATTTCCCAAAAGGGAAAACACCATCAAAGGCAAAGTGAGAGGACCAGCAGACAGCACACCTAAAGAAACAAGAGCCATGTCCAGAAATGTGCACACTTATAATTAGCCTCTGCCATCACCTTGCTTGACATAGAAGAATTGGGAAGAAAAATCTGTGGGAGCTAAATGAAAAACATCCACTTGAGAACAGCTACAGTGCAAACAATGGGTAAGAGAGGGATTCAAAGTCTGTCAAACTTGAAAGGCAGCAATAAATGTTCTTTCTAGATAGGGCTGTGCATTGGTAACTGCAGGGTATGGTAAGTCAGTAAACATTCAAACAAAACACAGCAACAAAAGCAGCTAAAAAGCAGACAACAGCAGGTTGCATGTGCCATGGAGGAGGGAGAGCAGTCTTGGAGGAAGCTAGAATTTGGAGATGCAGTAGAAGTCTGTTCAGCCACATGCAGACACAACTGCTGTAGCTGCAATGCTTCTAAAACAGCTGTTGCCAGTGAAGCAGAGGTTTAGTCTTAGAAACATTGCATTGTTCTTTGCTCTGTGTCCCACTAAGCACTGCATGAAACCAAATCTACAGTTGCACTCCAATTTGAACACATTGCCAGTGGCCCCAGACAAGTTTAAGGCTCTCCTCCTGCCTCAAACTGCATCAGCTCCAGGACAGGGTGGGTTTCTGGAACAATCTCAGATCCAAACCATACCCGGAACCCTGACTTTCCAATTGTTTTGGTGTTTAGGCTGCTGAGGGTGAGCAAAGTGGTGTGATAAGACACACTGGGACATCTGACACGAAGCCCCTGTCTTCAATTCTTTCAAAACAAATAGCATGCAAAAAAGGAGCAGGTTTTAACCAGCCTTGGTTTGCAGCCAACATGGGCACATGGTTAGCTTTAGCAGGACTGGACAGCATATGGCACAGCGACCTGGCTTGTTGTGAATAATGGAGTATAATAAAACCTGTCAAACTGCTATTGGCAGCTAGGGTGAGGAAAACTCTCTCTGCACAGACAGTTTGAGAAAGCCTACTTGTCACTGCCATGCAAAATATTTTACGGCAGTAAATATACATTCATAAAGTTCCTCTCAGCCTTGGGTGTTTTAGCCTCAGTCCCTGAATTTCTACAGGAGTCCAGCACTACCGTGGGGATAACAAAGTAGGGAATGCTAACAGCTGGGAGGAACAAAAAACAGGTGCATGAGAAGGGGAAAGAGAAGAAAAAGTGCCAGGAATCAGGTCCAGAAGCAAGAACAGCAGGAGGAACTAGAAGGGGTAGTAGAAGACAGAATCCTGGCCACCAGCAGGTGTGTTGGCTGAAAAACACGAGAGGTCAATGGTGTGTCCTCAAGCCAGGCAAAGGGAGGAGGAGGCAAGATCCTGTTGGAGAGGGCAGCACTTTCTGGTTCTGTGATGGAAGAGAACTTTATGGGTCATGGGAGGGATTCATTTTGTGTGCTAAAATTTGAAGGTGAGGAATCAACAGAGGAATTTCTTTGTAATCCATCCACCCAGCTGGTGTCAGCAGGGAAATGTGGGACTGGGAAAATGCAGCTCTTTACATATAAAAGTTCAGTCAGTACCTGTCCCCTGCAGCATCTCCGCAGAGCATGTGGGGCCATGAGGTGGGCTCGCAAGGGCAACTCCACCTGAACATGCAGGGACTGCAAGTCCCAGTTCCACCCCCAGCCAGGGAAGGCTGAACAGAGCTCTGCCAGAGCAACACAGGTCAGAATTAATCTTGAATTTTCATGTCTTGAGTCATCAACCTGAGCTTTGATTTTAGGCTGTATCCCTGGAGAAAAACGAGTACTGCAAGGCTTAAGGGCAGCTCAGCCTGGGCTTCTTTGTGTCCTGCAATGTTCTTCTCCCTCTGGCCTTGGATTTGTCAGGTTTCTGCAGTTGTCCTGAGAGCATAATGCAAGTAGGAGCACTGCTTAGTCATTATGTCCTGCTGTTTCAAGCATCAATCTTGTTTGGTTTTTTTAAAGAAAACGCTGAAAGTACTTCCCTTATAGCCTTAAATGTCTTAAAATGTTGCTAGCGCTGCTTGAGGTGGCTGGTTTGTAGTATCTATGGCCTGCCTTAGCTGTGCTAAAGGCACTTACATGGGAGCAATAGCAACAATCTGGATTTCACAAAGTCTACAAACAGGCAGCCCTGTTTTAATTAGTTGAGTACAGAGACTAATTAATATGCAAATGAGGAGCTTACCAATATTAATCATCTGTTTTACTAGGCTGCTTTGCTAAAGAGTTTCTAACGAATTTGCAGATGAAGTTTCCATGGCATTAAAAATCAGCTAAACACTTACCTGAGAAATACTCTCTGCTTAATATAAGAGAAAGAGAGAAAGGGAGAGTGAGGCTTTGTTTTTTGGGAAGCAAAACAGCAATGACTGAAAACAATTTTGTCTTTGGCAAGTGTCGTGTAGGCTGACTGAGTCAACCATTTCCAAACCCTAATTGAAAGCATTTCAGCAAGCTAGACACCAAAAAGCGTTTGGACCAGTAGCAGCACACACATGTCCATGTGTGCATATTTGCTTGTGAAGATTGACTAAAAAACTGCATGACTGATGAAAAGAATGATTGACTAAAAAATTACTGTCTACCTTTGACATCTCTCAATAGCTGCCAACACTGTGGAAAGTAACCCCCAAGTAAAGTCTCGCTGGGGTGTACCTTCAGTGTATTTTCTTATCTCTATTCCTGCTACTGATGCCTTAAAACACAGTAAACAAAATCCTGCCCTTGAGATATGCCACTCTTTACTCTGCTAGCTTTACACTTTGCACCTCAATGAGCTGACAGGTGAGTTTGGTGGAACTGCTTGTCAAATTTGCTCTCTGATTTTCATAGTATACTTCAGTGCAATTGTATATGGCTTCCCCTCACTGCCCCAGGGAATATAGAAATCAAATAAAGAATGTTTTCATCTCTAACAAATTTCTGTACCTCCTGGTTTTCTTTTCTTGTCCCTTTACCCCATGTTCCCTCTATTAAAAGCAGACCTAAACTCTTGGTGTGATGTGCCCCTTTAAATGACTTATAATATGAGAATGAGACTTGCAAATCTCTTGAGTAACAGGTGAGACTAAAAATCCGCTAACAATATACGTCAAAAAAATTAGACAGCCTTAAAAATTAATCTAAAGCCACTGCTGATCTTCAGGGCCAGTGAATGGAACTTGGCGGGTGGTTTGGATTAAAGAGGTTCCTGAAGTTGCAGAGCTGGAAAATGGAAATAGATCAGCAGCACCTGCCATCACTCCTGAGATAGTCTTCTTCCTCCCAGCTGACCATGGTGAAGATACACATTTCATTTATTCAGAATCAAGACCTGGGCTGAGGCTGCCCTTGCTCTCCATTCACCTGCACTGAAGTCGCAGTCAGGGGTATGTTTCCTTCCTGAGCTGGGGATACTGAGATGAGAATAGCTGAGCCTCATCCTGACTCCCAGCACCTCCTGAAAAATCCTGCTGATGGTAACTGGTAACCAGTTTTCTCATAGCTGTCTGTAACATGGAAAATTGCTTTAATTTTAGTTTTTACATGTATGCAGGAGCATCACTTATTCTTCCTCCTAGGACCAACTCTTTTCATCACTCCTTCTGCAATGCTTTTAGCTTCTGACCTCAGGAGCTCTTGAGGCAGTGCAGTAGTGCCAGGAGAGCACTGCAGATGGGGGGTCTCACTGCAGTGTTGGCAGGACCTTGTTGGGAATAGGGCAGGGGCAAAGGAGGAAGCATAGGCTGTGGGTGCATTGCTGAGGGATTTTGGTGTGCTTGGAGGTAAAGAAGGGAAGCCAAGGTGGGGAAGGGAGGAGTGGGAGATGTCATGTTAGTGTGGAAGGGGGTACAGGCTTTAAATGCACCTCAGTAGTGTTTAATACCATCTGCCCCACCACTGTGAGTGCTTAAGCTCCAATATCCCTCATCATCCTAACAATCTAAATCTGGCTTTCCTGGAAAGAACTGAGGTGTACTCTTGAGACAAGGACTCTTCCCTGAGTGGTTCAGCTCTTTCAGAGGGTGTTAAGTGGTGCATGATCTCTCCCTCCATACTCCATGTGATGCAAAGGGCTTTGTTTTCTTCTCTTTCTTCCTTCACAATGTCTTCAGGTAAGGCTTCCCTTGCTTGCTCATGTCCCAGCATTGCTTAGAGAAGGCCCTCTTCCTGAGGGCAAAGAGTATTGGAGGGATTATGCCCCTCTGCCCTCTCAGCCTACACTCTCCCACCTTGCACAACCTTTCCCCCTTGGCTCGTGCCTTCCCTCCTCTCCAGTCAGAAACCCTATCCTGGACCCCAACCCCACGCTCCTGCACATCTCCCATATGCATGAAGATCTGAGCTTCATTCCCTTTTGATGTTGGTGGCACATCCCATTTCATCTCCCTGGATGTGCTCCCTACTTCTCCCTGCCTCCTGCCCTCCAGAGCTACAAACACCAATCCTGGCACTCAGAAGTCCTGAGTCATAGCCTGTGGATGGAGCAAGCCCAGGGCCAGGGGGCTGACAACCTCCCTGCATTGGTTCAGGGTCCTCTTCTCCGTGCGTGATGCCTCAGCCTCATCCCCTTAGTCACTGAGGTGATAGAAATGTCTCCTACAGAGCTGCTGAATGGCTTGGACTCATCTTTCCCTGATAAATCCATCTTTGAGTGGTCATAAGGAACTGGCAGGTTGCAGTCTTCAGAATGAGAATTTTAGAAAGTTGTTAGTGACTGAAGATGAGTGAATGGAACAGAAATGTTTAGCTGGCTTCAGCTGTAGCTGTCACTAGCAAAACACCCACATGAACAGGTGGAAAGAAGGGGAGAGCTGAAGTCAGGGAGGTGTGATAAGTACAGCCAAGAAGTCTAAAAGCTAAAAAGCTATGATTTTTCTGATGCAAGAAACTTAAAGTAGACTCAAAATTTAGGATCTGTGAAACAAGCTCTTTCCAAGTTTAAGGCTAATAGTAATATTCTCATAGGGTGAAAGAGACCCTGTTGATTTGAAAGAATTTTGACAAGGAAATGTCTTCTCTCAGTAGTAGCAATGCAAATAACAACAGTGTCCTGGAGTTTGGTAATGGAAGGGTGAAATCACATAGAAACTGACTAAGGAAAAAGCAGAAAGCATGTCTTTTTTTTTCCTATTTCCATGGAAAGGTAAGCAGAAATAAAAGAGATTAGAAAATCAGGCAGGATGTTTCAGGCTATTTTATACAGGAAATTTCTGTTGTGTCATTAGCCAGACTTCTGGGATCATTTTGTTTTAAGCATATTTTTTTAGGAAAATACACAATTTTTAATATGGTGTCATGATTTTTACAACATACTGAAAGTTTCAGGGGAAAATGAGGAGCAATCTTCCTGTTCTTTGAAGGAAGCACAAGGACAGGAAAAAGGACAGGAAGAAAGGGGCAAGTTTGGATAAACAGAAGCAGTGGAGTGTCTCATCTCTGACACAGAATCAAATAAAAAAGACCATTGAACTGATCTTTCCAAATCCTGATGCCCTGTCTCTGTAGAATCCCTTCAAAGTAGTGCAAACCTCAGTGATTATTAATATATTTTTGGTTGTTTATATGAATCTTGAGGGAGAAAAGAAGCTTCTGCCATTTTAATTCCTTTGTTAATGTCTTTATGAATGCAAGTAGCACTTCATTCACGCTTCTTTGTTTCTGGATCCCATTACGATATGGCTTATGCCAACTTCTGTCTCCCAGGAGAGGTGAGGCATCACGCAGCACTCCACTCAGCTGTGTGGCTGAGCACTGACAAACTCAATTTACTGAAGGAGAGCACGAGATGACACCATACAGTCACCGCTGATGTGAGATGGACAAACGGCCTCTTTTGTTCCAAGCAAGACATCACCTGTCCTGCGGAAGTGCATCTGTAGATAGATAGGTAAGTGAAAGAAAAACAAGGTTGATTTACCTGACAAGAAAGTCTGCAATATCTAAGTATTCAGTCTGGTTTTTATTGTTGTACCATGCCGGCTTACAAGTACCCTTCCCACCCTTCAGTTGGTTTTAATTCCTAAACATGATGCTAAAGTCATCCCTCTTACAACCCCATCACTCTCTACAGTCCTAAACCAGGGATGGATTTGGCCCCTCAATTTTTTTTTCTGACTGTGGCTTTGATGTGAACTCAAAGCCCCAAGCTCCAGCTCTTGAGGCTGCACATGTGGAATCATGGAATCATTGAAACACAGAATATCCTGAGTTGGAAGGGCCTCACAAGGATCATTGAGTCTAACTTTTGGAAGCTGGACCTTTACATTACCAGGGGGTTGGGCTCACCAGGGGCTGATCCTGTCCTCGTGGTCCATCAGGGTAAGTTAAGAAGAAGCCCAGTGAGATGAGTGGGCTTGTGGTGGTGTAAAGCCAAAGCCAGAAGGAGCTCAAGCCTGTCAGTCTGCCAAGACATCTCTTCAGTGCTACACGGGCATTGTAAATGCAGGCACTGTGAGCAGCAGGTGCTTGAACGCTGCAGCACCTATAGGCAGTGAGGAGTCAAGTTGTTTCTAAATATCCCATCAGGTACCAATTCTCACCTAAATACTTCTGGAAATGCAGTTCAGAACTTCTCCAAGGTGAGGAGCTAAGCAGCAGGAATGTGCACAGCAAGAAAAATCCAGAGAGATTTGAGTCTGTTGGAGCCCAGCAATGCTTGCAGCTGCAGAAGATGAGTTTGCCACCTCCATTAGGACAGAAGGTGGAAGTGGATGCAGTTTACCCACAGGATCGATTCTTTAAAATGACTTCAGATATTCCATGAAAGGTGAAGACTTCTCTCCCAAGGCTTGAGGGGTGAAGGCAGTGAACTCATAAACTTTTCCTCTTGCCAGAAATTTCTGGTGAGGCAGATGGGGGAAGGCTGGTTTACAGAGCTGTAGATCCCTTCTCCCTCTTTTTGTGTTTATCCCATACACTCTCTGCCTTTCTCAGTGTGTCCTGGCATACAAAGCACATCAGCAGACACTGAAGTCCAGACACCCACCATGGCCTCCAGATCCCCTTTCACACTGCCCCCACATCCCCAAGGAACCCACTGCCAGGTAAAGGGGATTCTTGTTTCTATCACAAGATAGAAGGGAGGTAAAAACTGTGGGCTAAAAGCCAAAGGAAAAGAGACAGGAATTCTTTATCGCTTATTAAATGTGCAATTCAAAACCTGGTGAATAGGGAGATGAAAAGCTCCTGCTGAGAAATGGAGAGAGAAATTGCATTTTGGCCTTGGGGAAACCTGTGCCTATAATATTAAAGATGTGCAAATAAATAAATAAAGGCAATAGCTAGATTTACGTGTCTAATATCCTTGCATGCCATGATCAATGTCGATATTTTACTTTTTTATGAGGTTCTCCAAAAATCTATGGCACTTTCCTTTATTAATTGTTATTCTCATTGCAAAGGTCTTTCACATTTCTCCAGCAACTAGGTCTTAGCTGTCAACTCCATTAAATTCTATTATAATGTGGCATGATTGAATGCTCCAGTGGGATTGGCCAGCCAGTGTGTATTAATATATTATGGAGCATGCAGGGGCAGGCACCAGCACCTTGATGCATTCACAAAGATGCTGTTGTGTTTACATTTTTTTTTCCCCTCTCCATGCACACTTCTGATGTTTCAGTGGAAACTGGCTTTACCATAAATAACCCCTTTCAAAAAGAACAATGTAAACTGCCAAGGAGCTTTCCCTGGGACATGTAAGCCAGCGGTCTTCCCTCAAGTGAACAGATTCTCATTCTCTGCCTGGGATGTATTTGAACGACTTTAATTAGTTTGTGTTTGTACAGTATGAAAATCCAGGAGGCCCATGGTATTTAACATTAGGGAATATTGAAGAGCAGAGGATTTCCCACCCTGCTGGTTAGAAGCAGGGATGTTATGCTGCTGGGAGGGAGAGAATCAGAATACAAATAGGCATGATCATGGAGGGTTTTTTGTTGTTTTTTTTTTTTTAAGTTGGATACACTGAAACATCACCCCTGGCTGCCTACAAATGAGGAAATATTTCTAATCAAGACAGTGTTTACTGGGGTGGAGGGGACTTAAGTGACATATTTTTCAAAGATTGGAGAGAGGACTTTGTGACCCAAACACCACATCCTTCTACACCAAAAGCTCTGTTTGCTGGCTGGGGGGGGGGGCGAAGTGCCTGATACTTCTACAAAATCTGTCTTCACCATTCCTTGCTTCTCTCGGAGCCCAAGCATCCAGCCAGTGCAGAGCTCTGAAACAGCCTCCTGCAAGCTGCTCCCCTCTCCAAAGGTGAGGAGAGTCCCTGACATGCTACGCTGCCTCTTCCTGCCCCATCGCACTTAATCATCTCACATCCAATGTCACCCTTCCTTGCAAGTGTGGGTGTTGCTGGATATTTGCACCTCTTGGATATTTGCACCAATTCAGGCTGATGTTTTGCTCCTAAAGTCATGGTGGGGCTCAGCTGTATGCATGTCTAGTGGTCTTTTAAACCCCTATAGCACACAAAGGAGTTTGGCAGATCATACAGGCATAGTTGAAGACCTGAGCCTTTTGAGGGTGATGCATGTAGGCTGGATAGGATGCCACCTGCAATGACACCCTTTAGACAATTTAATATCACCCTCAATGCATATCTGTAGCCTGAACTGAACAACAACAACTGAAGCCCCTTCTCTTTCTACTAGGAAGGCTAAAACACAAAGCAAGACCACAGGCACCAACTAAAAATCAGTTAATTCAAAACTGGGAAAGAGAAGAGATATGTAAAGGTGTATCCAGCTTTCAAACCATGTGCAGATCCATGAGATCTTTGCTTGTCCAGGGATGGCCTGATCTGATGCATTTCACAGTTAGCAGCAGCAAGTCAGCACTTCTAGGTCTCTGGAGAGCTCTGCTGGCTCACCAGCCTCTCAGCCCATTACAGACACATGCATCGGTGCTATTAGCTCCCTTTGCCTGTGTTTACATTTGCCATTTCCAAAGTCCCCTGTGCTTGGAAACCAGGAGCAGGAACAGCCAGGGCAGCTCCAGCCTCAGCACTACAATGGATGAGCTTTGATGAGCACTAGTGCTGGGGCTGCAGCCAGGCGACAGGAGACATAACCTGATTGCCTTTTGGGGGCCATGCTGAGGTCAAATCAAAGACAAATTCCTGTCTGCCCAGCCAGGATATAGCTGACAGGGGGAGCCAGGCAGGGTGTACTTGAGTAGTGCACTGTAGGAAAACTTCATGGAATTCCTGGGTTACTGAGGGGTGTCTGCCACAATGATACTGTGTGAAATGCAGCAGCAGCAGCAGCAGCATCCTCCCCCAATTCATGTAGGTTCATATTCTGCATGGTGCTGTTTTAATTCCCATGCTCCTGACACACTAATTGCCTTGGTCAGAGATGTTGCCATGCCCAACTCAATCTGCTTCTAAAGACAAGAAACTCACCTAATTCCATAATTCATCCTTAGCATCACACTCCACTTGCTTCTGAACAGAAATCATAGACAGATTGATTGATCTGTCACAACGAGGGCTAAAGATGGTCGAGTGTTAGGGGCTGAGGCCAGGGAGAAAAAGATACTGCTCATACTCATAGATTGCAATTCTTTTCCCGAAGGATACAATTGCCTGTAGTCAGTTCAAGAGACTAACCATCCAATTTAGAAGAATAAAAATAATCATTACAGTTACAAGAGTGACCAGAGGGGGATAAAAAAAAAAAAAGTAAAAAAAAAATCCAACCTTTCAGAGCAGCAAAGGGGGAAAGGGGAGCGTCTCCCAAAGACGAGGTTCACTTTTGTGCCTGTGCCATGCAGAAAGGAAAAACCAGTCTGCTTTGTTCCTCCTCAAGCCAAGCCAAGGGGTGCCATTGTAAAACAGAAGCACGGGCTATGTTTTCCTAGATCCGAGGAAGACGTAAATGCATAAAATGTGATGGAAGAGGCTTGATTTTTGTTTTCTTTCCTTTTTTTTTTTTTTTTATTTTTTGTTTTTATTATTTCACTCAGGAATGGTCTGACAGCCCCAGGCTGGAGCATGTTTCTCTCCCAACTACTCTGTCACCCGGGTAACCATGGAGACCATGACGATCGATTAGATGCCATCTGATCTCAACCTCATAAAAAAAAACCCCCACGTGCAGCCGTGCGCGCGCATACACGCACGCACTGACAGAGAAAACAACCCAGGCAGCAGATGGCAACCAGGCCACTAGACCTGTCTCCAGAGAGAGTGAGCCAGGGAGAGGGACTGAGACACACAGGCGGAGGGAGATCATGAGGGAGCAGGGTGAAAAAAAAACAAAGGCAGAAAAGGTGGGGAGGAGGGAAACAAAGAAGCGAAGAGATCAGGAGAGAGAAAGGAAGGAGGGAGAGGTGAGGAGAGGAGAGGGTCTGCAGCTGCTGTGATTTCTGGAGGACCTTCTTGGGCAGAGCAATGATCATTTACACTGCCTGCAAGTCTGTCTTGCTCTGAGGGTGGAAAGTGAGGCTGAGAGAGACCAGAAGTAAATAAATAAAAATACCAGGTCAAATCCAAGGGAAGGAGGTAAATGCTCCTTTGTGCACTTCTGCCCCTGCAACATCTAACCCCTCTGCATTTGGTCAGGCCAAACAAGATCTTTCTCTAAGGATGTGGGAAGGAGTCCAAACAGAGATCAGAGCTCCTCACCTGTCCCAGGCCAGGGTGGGCACAATCTGAGAACTGCAGCACTAGCTCTGTGCCACCAAGATGACTGCAGCTACACTCTGGGCACCCTTTGGGCATGTGAGAGATGGAGCCAGAGGAGCTGCACCTCACCTCTGAGGACCCAAGCATTGTTTGAACAAACACATTCCCACTAGACTGGAGGTGACTGGCAGGAGTAAAACTGCCCAAAATCCTTCACAGCAGGAACTCATATGTCTGTATAACACCTACAACAACTGAGTCTCTTCATCTGCTGAAGGCCGCTGTGGAAATGCCAAATAACCATATAAATCATAAAGGGATCTTGGAACTGTAGGACAATGATTGGACTAAGATCCCAACAGAGTCTCAAAAAAAAAAATTGGTGTTTGGACCATCACTCTGTAGGGAAATACCAGAATGAGCCTCTCTCAAGTCTCACACCAAGGGTGTGGAGTGTCCATTTTTTCTGCTGCTGTCAGTTGGAGAAGACATGGAAATTCTTTTTCGGTCTGAACTGATTTGAAAATGAATAGGCCCATCATGGAGAAGCAAGCGTACGAGGAGCAGAATCAACTGAGGGGAAGGTCAGACCTATGTATGTGACTTGCATGGGCCTCTTCTGGAAGCTGGGTTTATGTGACCAGTGATGAACATCTCCGCAGTCATCAGTAGTCATCCCCTTAATGAGGAGAAACAGGCCTTTCTGGTAGGTGCTTCATGTCAACCTACTAAAATCATCTAAAACAGGTGAGATGAGTCACATCATCATCATCATCATCATATCGCCTTTTCTCCAGTGAGTGTATAGGAAGTCAGGAGGAACTATCCCAGATGAAGTGGGGATGTAAAAGTAAACTGAGACAAATCCCGCTCTAACTGTGTCTGTGGCACCAAGATTCCTGCTGAGTAACTCATCTTTATCCCTACCATCATTTGTTTACAGTCATAAATGCAATCACATCTCAGCAAACAGGAGTTGGTCCCTATGGATTCCTTGCCAGGATGCTGTCAAGGATGGCAAGTATCATGTGGATGATACTTTCACTGTAAGGACATTATCAGGTGAAGAAAACAGCTCATGTTCAAAATATGTTGACTCAGGTGAGTTTGAAAATTGCTCTCAGGAACAGTGGACACCTTGAAAATGTAGCAACTGCCAGCACCTACTCACTAGAGTAAACCATATCTAGTTTAAACAGGGAAATGAGGATCATCCTTTCCTGAACATGTCTAGCTCTCAAGAAAGTTGCCTCTACTTTAAGGAGTGGTTGAAGAGGACCAATTCTGTATTCATGCTCCACAGAGGTTAATCATATGCATATTCTCCCTTTCCTGGGGTTTCCTGAAATGTTCAAAACAGGATATTGACCACAGTGATATATCTAAGGTTGCTTCATAGATTGACCCTTACTCTAGATGGCAGAGCGATCCAAACTTGAGAGAAGAACACTAACCATGAGCACTAGCAAATTCAGAGAACAGTTCTGCAGATCCCCAGGATGGCCTACAGCCCAGTTCCTTATTTTCAGAATTGTCAGATTTCTGGATTTCTTCTCTAAATCCATTTATTTATCCTCAAGTAAGCATAGAAAGGGAGCAAATCAGAAGGCCAAGAAGATGCTAGAGATGGTGACCTGCACCTCTGAAAGCTTTCTTTTTTTCCTGGATGCTTTCAAGGAAGATGAAGGCACAAAGCCATCTTCTATTCTCGGCTACCCCTTTAAAAGGTCACATGGAATATTTCTGCAACCATAAATTTACTTTTGATTTGCAATGAAGAAACTGAAAAGGCAACATAACAAGTTATCTCACAGCAGTCCAATCAAGTCTAATGTGATTCTCCTGACCACACTGGTTATTCCTCTGAACCTTACTCCTTCATCAGGAAAAGTGTCTGGCACCTCTGAGTGTAAATCAGTGACACTGGATTAGCATTGCTATGCTAGCTGAGGGACAAAATTGCTCTAAGAAGGCTGAGTCCACCATGTCTGTGATTGTTGAATTCAATGGGAAACAGATCAGGCATGCAGAAAGAGCTGAGTTCCAGGACTGTTAGAGCAGTATCATGTCTAAAGACAAGTATTGTTTCAGATATTTTTTTCTGTTTACTAGATTAAAATCAGAAAGAGTCAAGGAATGTTCTATGACCTGTATTAGACAGGATGAAAGCCCTCCACTCCAAACATCAGTGTCTCAGTCCACTTCTCAGTCTTTCTGTTCTCTTGCAAGAGTTTGATTAGTGTTTGGTGTTTAAATAACTTCAACCAGTTCCTGTGACATTCTTTTCTGGGATAACAGGTCAAAAACCTATGACAGAATTGATGGTTCTGGTTCTGTTCAGAGTCCACCAGGGGCTCATACCAAACTTCCCCATTCTCCACTCCCTTATCCATGTTGTATCAATTGATGTAGCCTAAGAGAAGTACCCACTGCTTTACTGGATATGCTTAAGGGCACCTCACCAGCAGTAAGGACAGATATAAATCCTAGTGTGAAGAGTAGCTTTGTCAAAGCGGCATCAAGCTGGGTATAGGTTGGCAGGGTGGAAGCACATTCAGACCTTTGCTACTTACTAATGCATCTATCTCCCAGCAGAACTGGGTATTCATTCTCCTCAGGGCCGGAGGGGCAACATTACTACTGCAGTGTTTTGTCACTGGGCTACCACCTTGAGAGGGGGCACCATGTGATATGGTATTCTTAGGCAAACGATCCTAAATCTCACCCGATTAGTGAAAAAATATGAATACAAGGCTCAGTTCCACCTCAGAGGAATGAGGAACAGGAACTGGACAATGGGCTGAATTTGGTTTGTTGTGTTGACGGGGTTTTTCCTGACAGGCAAGCTGTGTCTCTTTCTCCTGCCTGCCAAAAGATGACTGAGACACCCAGTTTGGAGCAAATCACCCGAGCATTACCCAGGGAATTTTCTGAAATACACGATAATGGAAATCAATATCCCATAATGATGAAACACGGAAGTACAAGAACTGGCATGTCTGAGACAAATTCTGAGTAGTTGATTTCTTTCTTTTGGCTTAATTGCTGTGTATTACATGATAATGTCCTTAGGAAGAGAGCACAGAACATTTTGCTTTGGGTGACCATAGTTAAGTTTCCAAAAATCAAGAGATACTGAAACAAATATGGCCTCATCTTCAGAGTTCCTGTACATCCTTAAATTTCTAACTTTAGCTTCTATGGAAGATAAATGACAATTTTATTTAGACTGTAGGGTCTGACAGACTTCTTTTATTCACTCAGGTATAAGAATATAAGCCACTGTGCTTGCACAGGTAATTAACAGTGCTTTTGAGGATTCCTCTTGAAATTACAGCCATGCTGGGCCTTCATCACATGGAGCTCACTCCATTCTTGCTCTTTAGATAATGGTTCTTTTGCTATTGACTAAACTGGGAGAGGTAGCAGATTTCTCTCACAAGAAAGTACTTCCCTACAGCCTGCCCCCATTTCCAAGAGCCCTATCAGCCAGTCTACAAGCCATAAGGCTTCTCTTTCCTTCAGTGGAGGTAACGTACCTTCCACTTTCTTTTTCCATTTTTTGTTTCCACCAAACTAAATGCTTTTCCATAACTCTGCCTCCTCATCTTGCATGTCATTTTCCACCTGCACACTTAGCCTAGCTATCCCAAAAGATTTTGGCCCATTCCAGCCTCCTCTATGCCAAATAATTTCTAAGAGCTTTTCTATGTCTTATCTAACCAACAAGGCAAGAAAAACATTATTACTTCATCCTCAGACCCTCAGACTCAAAGGCATGAACTTACCAAGCAGGACAAGGACAGATTCAATTTAAAGATCTCCAAAATGGCCTTTTTACCTAGTGAACTAGTTGTAAATGCCTGGTTTACACAGAGACAAGAAAAAACTACATGGAAAACTGAAGAACAAGAGAAACAAACCTAAATTTGGGCAAGAGGACTTTATTTTGAGGAAAAAGCATGCATGGGAAGAGCCTGTGGGCAGTCACACAGACGTGAATCACAATGTGTGAAAGAGCAGTGAGCATAGTCTGATGCCAGGAGAGGACATTGGTGGCCCACATAGTGTGGTGGCACAGTGTTACTTATGAGAGGTATAAGAATCCATTAGCTTTCTGGGAAAACCACTCCTGCTACTGCTCCCTGAAAGAAAATAGTCACCTGAAATGGAACAGAACCGTACTGAAATGCTTCTGAGTGTCTGAGTGATGCCACGGCCCGATATTGGGGTGACGTAGCTCAGTGGCAAATCAGACAAGCTTTTGAACACATATGTCTCCTGCAGGTCTGACATGGAGTGAGGTGCTGGAGGAGGTGTCAGCAAGCACCTGTCTGCACTTCTGGGTTTTGAACATGTAAGGACCCATGGTAGATGGAAAAGCCTCCCATGGGACATGGAAGTCCTGCTGCCTCAAGTATTCAAAACCAGACAAAACACTAATAAAGGTACTTTACTTTATAAGCATATGCAGGCAGAAAAAAAGGAGCAGATGTGACCTCATAAATTTTTTCCATCTCTAGTTTTCATGAACCCCTTTTCTATTTGTATTATACATAATATAATATACATGCCATATGCATAAGGAACTCAGAAGAAGGGTGAATCTACCAATATTTGTAAAATGTCACTTATGCCTACATCAGGTTAAAAAAATAATGACACCAGTAATAATAATAGTGTGTACTGGGGGCTGTGAGGAGGCCCAAGCTCTGGGCCAGAAGATGCAGGACTTGGGAAACCCATTATAAGCAAGTCTTCAGCCCAGGCTGTTCTTCTGAAAGGAAGAGGACAACAAATGCTGGAGTCTGAGTGTTGCTTCTGGGTCCAAGTGCGTTTGTGTCATTAATGAAGCTATTCAGAGTTTTGTCAGGTCTCTGTACTTGCTCAGTCACCCTGTTTTTACAACAGAGGGCCTTAGGCTAAAGGACAAGAGAAACACTTGCTCCCAGGTGCTCAAGATGAACTAAATTCACTAATTTCAAGCCCTTCTACATTCATTTGCCTATTGGCTGATCACAATTATTGAGATCAGACATGAAACTTGTCTTTACAACCTTGCTTTTCAATACCAGAAGTCCAAAGTTTTGTTTCCATCTCAAGTCAAAAATCATGCAGAATTCCTAAGTGTGAATAATTTACATTAGGGGACAGTGAAACAGCCATTTAGATTAACATAGTCAGATAAGTTCCCTCCCTTAAGGATGGTTGATGCTCAACATGACCTGATCTTCCTGCAAGGACCTCTTTTTTATTTTTTTCCTTTTTTTCTTCTTTTTGCCTTTACTTTCCCCTTCCTCTTTTCCCACTCCTTTCTTGTTTACCTCCTTTTCCTACCTTTTCTTACCATTTGCCTCCTTTCCTCCTTGCAGTACATTGTCCCTTCTCTTTAGCACAAAGCCCTGTATTATCTCAACAGGGCAGGATTCAGACAAGATGACCCAGAGTGGGCACTCACAGCTATGAGATCTATTTCAGGCAGGGCTTAGCCCAACAACTCTCTTCCTCATGCAGCTTTTTGTCAGGCTTGCTCTGGATTTGATTCCCCCCAGCCTTCAGGACTTCATCCTCCCTGTTTGATATAGTGCAATGCCAATTATTTCAGCTGTGACATGTGAGGATAAAGTTGTGGGGGAGGAGGCTGAACGAGTCCCTGAGAAATCACAGTAGCCAGATCTTCAGAAGCTCTGAAGAAACTAATTCCCTTCAAAATCAATACTGCAATGCCATTGAGAAATCAAAGCAATGTACTTGAGCGAGAGCAGAGCTGAATGTGCCCGTGAACAAGTGTCCTGATCACACACACCACGGTGCCTGATCCCCTCTCCCTTGCAATATTGCAAGTCACAAAGAAATTAATTGCAGTCCACAGGGCAGTGCAATCATAAAGCATGAGTAAATGAGTGGAGAATCAGGGCCGATAAAAAAACACTTACAGTGATCGAAACACTCTTTGCCAGCCCATTCTTTTCCTCTTCATTTTTTGTCTTCTCCTCTTCATGCTTAACTTCACTTCTCAGGCTTCCTAGCACTAAGATTATTATTATTGCCATTATTATTATTATTATCATTGTTGCTTTGTGGGCTGAGAATTGCAGATCTCAAGAATAAAGCAGATGTCAGCAGCTCCAAAGGATCCTATTCTATTACACAGCAGAACAAATGAGTATGTCAAGGAAGGGCTTTCCAATATAACAGGAAAGCAGCACAAACAGACACTGAATAAATAAATAAATAAAGCCTGCGGGGACAAGCAGACTACTTCTGATTAGATATTATGCTAACGTGATGCCTACTTTCTAAGCTAACAGTGTTTTAATACATTTAAATGATACTGGGGAAATAAGTCATGAAATAGGAGAAGAAGCCTTCATGTCAGAAATGATTAAGATTATTCAGGAGGGGCCAGACTGCCTCTCTCATGGAAACGCAGCTCGTGGTGTGGGATAATGAATGTAGCCCAAACGGTATTTACATAGTGCACCCAACGCCATGTCATTACCTTTGCCAATGGTTGCTTTTCCCAGCTGCTGGAAGAGCAGTCCAACTGGTGAGGAGGAGTCCAGTACCAATGTCTGCACCATGACAAAGTCTCAGCCTCTGCTGAGGCTTGAGGATGCCCCTGGGTTTTGCAGGGATGTGCCACAGGGGAGATGCCTGAGCAGCCATAAGAGCTGCCACGTTGGTGCCTGTGCTTGATGCTTGCAGAGGGTGCAATCCCGACTCCTGCTTTCCTGCAGAGGGACAATGAGCCAGGCTGAGCTCTTTGGAAATGCATGTCTCCAGAGCCAGGCTACACTCCTCAGACTATTCTCCCTCTGAACTTTCTCAGAAGGGGCAAAACCAAGTCTTGCTTGACCCAACCTTTAGTCCTTAATCTTCCTCTTCTCCCCAGCTACTTCTCCGTGCTCCACCATTTCACAAACACAAAGATCTCCTTTTTCTTGAGGGACTTGCATAAAAAGCCTGGATACACTTGTCAAGCTCCATGCAGCTAAGTTAATTCTCCCTGTGAAACTGCAGCCTTGGGAGACCCTCCATCTCCTGAGTCTTTGCAGCCCTAGTAAATGCCCATTTATTAGATGCAGTCCGTAATTTACTTCCTCCTGTGACCCATCCTGTAATTTTCCTTGAGATGACAAGCTCTGAATGAAAAGCATACTCATTTTCCAGCTATAGCATATAAAATATGGATATGCACATGAAATCTTGAATCCATCAAGAAAGCAGAGACTTTTCCTTTTAGGACCTAAGGCTCTAAGGACCCAGGGCTGGGCTAGAGCCTCCATACTCTATGAGCTGGAGTCTGCTCAGGCACAGAGCAATGATACTGATCCCAATTACCAGTAACTTGATGCACTCAAGTGCTCTGACAGATGAGCTTTGATGAGCCCCACAGTAGTAGTTTAAGAACTTACTGGTGACCCTCCTCCCATTACTCCCTTTGCAGAATCAGCAGATGGGAATGTGCATCCTCCCGTGGCTCTGCCATGGTGGAGTCTGGTGCATTAGCTTAAAAGCACTGAAACACCAGATGATGAACTGGAGCTGCTGAGACTTTCTGTCGCAGGGGCAATAACTTGTGGCTGATGGACGAGGCAGACAGCTGAATATGAAAGTAGCCTAAACTGCCACAAAAAGACTTGCCAGCTCATCTGTCAATGCTAAGAGAGCGGTGAATCAAACTGCATTGGCTTCTGCTCGATACTGCAGAGCAGCAGTCCTCAGGAAGATCATACCCACTACACACAGGGGGACAAGTCACAACTCAGTCCTCACTGTAAGAGACCATGGAGCAATGAGCAGTGGAGAGACCTTACCTGAGAAAACTGGAAGAAGAGTTCAAGACAGCCTAACATTCACCTTTATTTCTCCAAACTTGGACCCTGAATACAAGCAAACTACGGTCAATAGCAAGCAAGAGTCATTGCAGTCTAAAACAAGCTCAGAGGCTTGATTTTTTGTGGAGCCAAGGATTCGGAGGTGCTGTGCTTCATAAATGACCCAACGGATACTACAGCTGCCACCAGTCTGTGCAATAATTCCCTTGGGAATGTTCTCCAAACACTGGGATCAGTGAATGACAGCATCAGTGGACCTGGGAGTATGTTTGGTTTAGCAGAGCAGCATTACTTACTGCTCTGTCCTAAGCCACCTCATGGAGGTAGGCAGGGGACTGTTCTCTTGCATAAAAACTCCTGACATGTGAGTCTTGGTGGAGAAAGGATTGAATCAGCTCATAGAATCATAAAATCATAGAATGGTTTGGATTGGAAAGGACCTTAGATATCATCTAGTTCCAATGCCCCCACCATGGGCAGGGACACCTTCCACTAGACCGGGTTGCTCAAACCCTCTTCCAACTTGACCCTAAATTTTGAGGGATGGGGCACCCACAACTTCTCTGGGCAACCTGTTTCACTGCCTCAGCACCCTCACAGTAAAGAATTTCCACCTAATATCTAATCCAAACTTACACTCTTTCAGTTTGAAGCCATTCCCCCTTGTCCTATTACTATGTAGCCTTGTAAAAAGTCCCTCTCCAGCTCTCTTGTAGGCCCCCTTTAGGTACTGGAAGGTGCTGTAAGGTTGCTCTGGAGCCTTCTCTTCTCCAGCCTGAACAAACCCCAATCATTTTCCCATTTGATCGTAATTCCATCTGTCCTCCACCAGAATTCTTCAGTGCCTATAATTCACCCTCACCCCATCTTCTCTAGCCCATAAAGCAAGACCAGTGAATCTACTCGGCTTTTAAAAGCACTTTGGTATCCATGGGTAGAAATCTTCCCTATGAAGCAGTGGTATTTTACTGAAGTCATTCAACAAGAGTTTCTTGGGGCAATGGGCACAGCCCTGACAGGGATAAGAAAGGCTGCTGAAGTGGAACTACACAGAGCTGAGCACTTAACTACAATATACAGAAATGAGAACATCTTCTCCCTCACAGCCTTCGATATCAGGCACTCTTCACCACCTGGAAATGCACACACTTGCTAAGCCATATGGACTTTCAAGTGCTTTACAGCATCCCACTACAACTCCAGTCTTCTTAAAAATCTTGTCAGTAACTGTGAACAATGAAATTATACCCCATCAAAATGATGCAAGATACTTCGTATCTCATAGAATTTTGACCTCAGGACACCACATACACATTCATACTTCTCTACATCTAACACTCTTCAGGCATAGTTTCAAATTCATCGGAACAGCATGAGGGCTAGAAGCACTTTTTTAGGGGATGCTGTAATTTTACATAATCATGACTCCAGAAGAAATCCAGACTCCCTAACCAGATACGAGTCTTATACTAACCCTGCAGAGATGAACACAGAGGCTACAGAAGAAGGGGTAAATTAGAATGTGAATTATAACATGAAATCTCATAGACATGCAATTGCTTTACTTTCACCCCCCTCCCCCTCAGTCTTTAATTGTAGCCCTAAAGTGGAGTTTTCTTGAGAAGACAAGCAGAAAATCCGGAGCCTGAGAGGAATCTAAAGAAGCTGCCTTACAAATGTGCCTATCTGAACAAATATGTATGCACATATATAAAGAGTTACTGCCCTAGGATGCTTCAGTAGAGTTCCTATAAGCATCAAGCATTGTCCTAGATACAAATAGAAACGGTCTGAGTTTATGAGGAAATCCTGAAAAGATAACAGAGGTTATTTCATCCTTCAGGGAAGCTGTGTTCTTGGCTTGGGCTGAGTCCTGACCAGCCAGTCTCCTTGTTAAGACTTCTTCCCTTCAAACAAGGAACCACCCAACTAGGTGGTTTGAGAATAATTTATGATGAACAGTAACAGCAGCATGGGGATACAAAAGGGTAAATGGGGGGTGAAGGCAGGAAAGATAACTGTGGGCAACAGACATATTTCATACTGAGAAAGATATGAGGAAACATGTTCAAAAAGGGGTTCCAAAACCAACTCTAGAGCCTACACAGAAAGCAGAGTTCAAAATCATGGGAACAGAAGGAGAGGAGCATCCAGCAGTTTGTGACCCCGTTGGTTTAAGTTCAAAGAGGATCTCAAAAATCAGGAGAGCAATGCTACATAGCCTCAGTGGAAGGGAGAAGGTGGTCAATGCAGATGACTGATGATGCAGAAGACCTAATACCAGAGGTCTGGAAGTTGAGAGAGAAGCAGGTGCTGGAGGAGGTTAAAGCCTACACAGGGATGGAGCCTAGGATATGGTGTAAGCCTCTGTGGGAAAGGAATGCCTTTTGAAACACCTGATTATATTCCCTGGAAACATTTTGCTAGGAAAAACAATTCGTTAGGTCTGAGTGACTTCTTGAAATAAATCGATTTGCCTCCTTTGGCAGGAACAACCATACAACTCAGAAAAGCCAGGGTAAAGCCAGTTACAGCTGGCCTGAGCTATACAAGTGAAAATAAAATGATAGGTCTTGAACACCCCACAAAACCCTGGTGAAACCCTTGCTGCTCATTCCAGGCACTGAAGTTGTTTGAATTTACTTTACACTTTTTCATTATTAATCTGTTAGTTTTAGTCCCTGTTTACAAAGGAGTGAGAACATAGGGAGTGCAACAAGACAGGAAGGGAAGAGTGTTACAACTTTCATTGTGCAAACAGTGTTAGGGTTAACCCTAATTAACACTGGCCTTCCCTTTCCTGGCAGGGCTCATCCAGGGATCTCAGACACACTCACCTTGCTTCACACTGTTTCTTCTGCACTAGTTTAGGAAACTCCCCCTTTGCTGGGCACAGAGCTAAAGCAAGGGGACATGAAATTTTTTGTTTGAGAGCGGTTTCTGACCTGGTTGTGGGTCTGGGCTTAGATCCAAGAAGTCCTGGCGTCCTTTTCATCCAGTATCACCCTCAGACACTTCTGGACCTCCCATTCAGGCATAAAACTACTGGGAAGGAAGGATGAACAAGCAGCCACTTTGGGAGCTCACTGTGCCAATCATGGATAAAAGGGGATACGTGGCATAAGCACCTTATGTCACTGTATGAATCTATGCTGTGTCCACATCTTGAAGAGCACATCCTGGTCATATCCCCAACCCAAATGACATTGTTGCAGAAAAGGAAGGGCAACAAAATTGGACAAAGCTATGCAGCTGCTCCCATGCAAGTATCAAGTAACTACATAGGCTTGGGGATTTTGTGAGTTGGAAAGAAAGATATGATGGAAGTGTTCAAAACCAGGAAGAGTGGAAAAGCTAATGCATGGAAAGAGAAGATCAGATAATGGTTATTCATTGTTCCTAGAAATCAAAAAGTAGGAGGCAGATGAATTACAGAATGAATTCAGAACAAACAAAAGGAAGGGGGTGGGTGTGTATGATTTTGAAAAAATAAATAAATCAAACATATTCATGGAAAAAAATCCCTCAGGGATTGTTTACTTCCCCCAAACCCGTCTGACCCCAGGAAATAACCAAGTAACAGTTTGCTAGAAGACAGGAGATCAGGCCTGGTGATGTTAGTCACCTTGTTCTCACACTCCTCCTCTAAGCCTCTGTTACAAACCAGTGTCAATATAGGGCAAGGTCTTTGACACCACAGAGCCACTCGGGTATCTTTAGGCTAGTGAGTAGCTGCTCTTCCACCTGCCTCTCTGGTTAAACTGCTCCTGAAGAACACTTACCTGTTGCCATAGGCCTTTTGCAGCACGAGATAAAACTTAAAATGACATTTATGACTGCCTGGTTGCTAGGTGGCCATTGTGTCACTCCTACAGACATGCTTTTAACCTTTGAGCTCTGTTTCATATGGTCATTTCCTATTTTCACACTGCAACACTGGACATTTGCATCAGCATCTTCCAGAGGGCTTGGTGCACTTACCTGTGCCATGCTGATACCAACCGTGGCTGAGGAAAGGGCACAAAATGAGCAAAGCACCTGGATCCTCCAGTGAGGCCATTCTTACATTGCATGTATTGCATGGCAAAGTTCTTATTTCCTAGTCAACTGGCCTCAGGTGTCCAGTAATGATCACTGGGTTTTGTTTTACAAGTTCTACTTCCAAGTGAAGGAAGGAAACCTCAGGCCTGGGATGCTTGGCATCAGTAAGGGGAGAAATATCCGCTTATGGAATGTGGGTGGCTTCAAAATCCTATTTTTTTTCTTTCTTCTTCTTCTTTTCTTTTTTTTTTTTTTTCATTTTTCAGAAGAAAGAGCATTCCCCATGGCTACACACAGAGACATCAGATTTAAAAATAGCCAAGTTCCACCTCGACTGTGGGGGAGTGAAAGACGGAAGACAGATGCATTGGCTGCCAGCTAGGCTTGACATCCACTTTTTCTTTCCTCACGCTGGCAGCCAGCAGTTGCACACATGTGCACAGGTAAGGTCCTCAGTGGCAAAGCACACAGAGTCTGCCTCCCCACAATTCACTGACTGCTGCCTCCCATCCATGTATGCTCAGAAGCCACATAAGCCCACACACCCCATTTAGTACATCAGGCATGTATAAAAATCACCAAGTTCCTCCTATTTGTCCTGCTTAATCCACAAACTACTCACTAGTCATTTATGTGTGGGGATTGTTATCAAGTTCATTGCAAAGCATGCCTGTTTCTGGCTTGTTCTGTTAACTCCTTTAGTGCCTATTTTACATGGACACTTTCTATGGCTCGAACCTATATAAAAAATACGTGTGCTTGTGCATGACTGGTCTTATTTTCAGACTCTGGCCCAGATCAGTTTAAGGTGATCTGATGTTTTCATGAAGCCAAGCTTTGGTCTTGCTTCCTTCCCCCTACCCAGACTGCAAGAGATTCCTCCTCTTTTCCCTAACTGGCTATAATCCACCTACTGTTTATGCTTTCAACCAAATGCATTCATTCAAAACATATGGCACTACTGCCCACATACTCAACACTACTCTTCATGTGCTCATCAGCAGTAGAAGCCACAGTAATTCAGCAAACTTGGCTAATTTATTTGCAAACATGTTTATAAGCATCTTTTTATGCATTTACCTAAATTGCAGAGAAGTTCTCTCTGTGAGAAATTATGGATGCTGAAAATTCACATGCATTCAAACAGCAGCTTGACAAATTCAGAGAAGGAAAGTTCATCCAGTGCACTGAACTTTAATTAACTCGATGTCAGGATAATATTTGAGGGCAGTATCACTGTAGATTTACATTATTCTCACAGGTTCCCCAGGCACCCTCCATTGGTACTGCAAGATACCTTTGGTCTAACCCACTGTGGCCATTCTCAGGTTCTTATATGTGTTTTCTGTAATTTAAGTGTGATATGATTTCTAATACACCTGTCCCAGGAGCATTCAGGCTGCATTAGGATCTTACAGACAAACTGTAAAGTATGATGTGTATTTCTTGTTCTATACTCAGAACTCGGCATGTGAAGCATCACATTTCTAGGCCAGGATTATGGACAGGAACAATGGGAAATATCCCAGATCAGAACCACCTTAAAAGTAAAGCAGACTCGGCCTCTTCTGCGTAATGACAAGGCATTCAAACCTGTTCAGTTTAATGAAAAAGAAGGCTGCAGAATTCATATAGCCACAGCTAATGAATACTGACCTAGGAAGGACAAACAGATGTCTAGGTTTACTCAGGCATGTCTTCTCTTCCTGTCTGAGATGTTTGCCCAGGTGGAATTTTCCCATTTGTCCAAAATTTCTAGACATCTGACCAGAGCAGCAGCAATAGCTATAGCTATGCTCTGCATGACCAGAACGTGCAAGCTACTAACTGGTGCACAAAGGCATACCAGCTGTACAGCACACAGGCATACACCTGTTTACAAAATCCCTACCTAAACTTGATAACATAATAAGAGAGAACTCTTAATCCAAGGGGCCAAGATGTCCAGGGCTGGATGCTGAAGATGTGCATGCTTATTTTTCACATCAGAGTTTTTTCAGCAATTAGAGGAAATGGCTGGTGGAGTAACTTGCCAAGGATCACAGGGAGTCCTTGACTACCATCAATGTTTACACCAAGCACGGATATTATTTCTGAAAAATTCATGCTTATATTATAAATTCAAAAGTGAATAAGGAAGTCTTGTGGCCTTCAGCCTGCAGAGTGACACTCACAGTGGTCCCTTCTCCCTTTAAAAACCCCTCACCATCCTCCATTTCTCAAGACACCCTGCCCTCATGAGAGCTGTGGATATTAACTGATGTTGCAAGGACTATCTCTGGAGATGTCGAGACAATATGGCAGTGAAGGGTCATGAATGCCCTCATGATCATACCTGGCTCTTTACAGTAGCAGCTGGAGCTTAACTTTAATGTCATGGCTCCTCTAGTCCAACAAGCAAAGGAAAAGGCTGGAACAGAAACAGAGACCAAGGGACATGAGCCAAAGGCTGCAACTAGACAAAAAGGAGCAGAATTTTGTCCAAAAGCCATATATTTTGACTGGAGACTACAGATTTTAACACAGGAGCCAGTTCCAGAGGAGTCACACTCATACTTGCAAGGGAGCAGCTGAGGGGTCCTGCCTGTCCTGCAAATGCTGAGGGTGAACTCACATCCAGACCTGGTGGCCCTGGCACCTCTGTTCATAGTCCAGAAGGGAAACTATTCTTTTGACCTTATCCAGTTGCAGGTTGTTCCTGCCAGCAACCTCAAGGCTCCTGTTATTAAAACAGCCTCAGAGAAAGTAAATATGACCAGTGGAAAACAAAAAATAGCACCTAAATGTCCAAGGAAACCATGAGCAGAGGCAGTGAGCTACAGCACAGATTTTTCAAAAGGACATGGATTTTCATGGCTCAGCTTTCTAATTTGTTTGACCGTTTATTTCCAAGGAACACATCCAAGAGTGACAAGCTCCATTTATTTCAATGGGCAGCATATGCCAGCAATGTGAATGGCGTACGCTATAAAAGAGAATGGATGTTCTCAAGCATCCTAGAAAGCTGTCCTTTTGACAGACAGAGGACATGTAGGTAATGGAAGTGCAGCTCTGCTCTGACAAGAAACACCATAAAAGCATTGTGGGTTCTCATGTTTGATTTCTCCCCATGGCAGCCCTGTGAGATTTGCTTAGGCTACAAGTGAAAAATTATGTTCCTAATACCTGGCCCAGTGCTGGAGAAAGCAGCTGGATTCTTTCATTATTCTACTTTTCCAGGCCAGAAGGACATCTCATTGGGGCAAATGGACACTTCAGGGTGTTAGTGCACCAACCCAGAATATTTTCACAAGTGGCATCACCTTCAAATCATTGCATGTCATGAATGAGATGTCCAGACATGCCTCCTCTACATAAGATACCATCATATGGCAGCACTGGTTTTAGTCTTGTCTGTTCCTACTACACCCTGAAGACCATCCTCTTTGGAATCTTGCCTTTCCATAGCCTGATCCCACTGGCCCCTGAAAAACCCTGAGTTATGAGGCTTTGTCACAAATTCAGCACCACTTATGATTTGATATTGTCTGGTGACCTGTGATGCTTTGCTGTAAGTCTCATAGCATTTGCTATCATTAATGAATTAACTAGTATTAGTTCTATGTTAGGTCTTATCTAGTGAGCAGTCTGGTTCCTACGGTTTTATCAGGTTGTCAGCAAGTCCTGGAAGTCAAAACAGAGTGATCTTCTTCTTGCTTTTCAATGAAATGGCCCCTATAAACACGGGATGTGGCTTTATTGATACTGAATCTTTCTCTGGACACCTTTCATTCTTGTTAAACTTAAGAGGTTGCTGGGAAGGAGTAGGGGCCTGTGTGAGCTGCAGTGCTGTCCACAGGAAACCACCTCCACTTCTCCTGTACCTCCAGCCCTGGGAGCAATGTCTCAAGCCAAGTAAAGAGGAAGAGATGCTCATGGCTCCCCTTACAGACCTCCAGCATGGCGAAATGTAATCCCAGCTTCTCCCTCAGGAGATGTCTGTCTACCTGCACTTCAAGGCTCACTGTCATGGATTTAGTCTGCAGTAGGGCCACAGCCATACAATATCCCTGGATGTCCACTGTACAAACTGGAGACCACTGTTGGGCCTCTGCTTTTCCTGCTAACTTTTTTAACTTTTTCTTCATCAGATGCAGCTTGTCGGTTGCAGTTTGACCTTTAACAAAGAAGCCAAATCAATGCTGTTTGTGACATTGAGGTCATCTTTGATACCATTTGGGAATCTCTGCTTGCCTTGATGCCAGTGAGGTACTTTCTTAGTGAAGAGATGAACCACAGACTTGCACTGGCCATGCCTGTATTGGGTTGCAAATCGTAATTGGGCCTTGCATTTACACAGCTTCCCTTGGGGCCATACTGATTCCCAGCATGCAGGTCTCCACTTGTTGCAAGCTATTGCCTAAGGAAAAGACACAAAGAGCTTGAGAAGAGCATTAGTCATCTCTCCTTTGTCAAAGTGGAACTTTTAGTTTCCATCAATTGCACTTTTGCCCCTTAATTTCCGATTATTTCTGGTGATCTCCACACCTGTGAATAACTGAGCTCTTGAAACCAGCCTCTTTGTCTAGGTGTGAGGAGGCAGGAGACCTCTTTGCTGGTCTGAGCCTTGGGGCTTCATCTGCTCAGAGAAGTGCCAGGCTGTCAGCTCCAGCACCTTTGAATGGCTTTTTAAGGCTAAAGATACAAAGACTACACCTTGGGTCTTGCAGTTCATGTGAGAAGATTCACAATACCCCAACAGGGAGGTTTCAGGAGACACCCCAGGCCTGGCATGCCCAAGGCAAGGTGGGAGCCTCTAGATTTAACCCATCTGGGAGCAGAGCAGTGGTGTAATCACATCCCAGTAATCAGTGCTTTATGAGGTGCCAGAAATGTCCATCATAACTAGGGGCATTGAGAAGCAACTGTTCGGTCTTTTCCTGGAAATTAAAAGTAAAAATCAAGCCATATGATGAGAGCATCTGTAACAGAGAGCAGACTGGCTCACATGAATTAGCAGTTTCCTGGCTGTTACCTATAGCAGCCTTAGCCAACTACTTATTCCATCACCTGCAGCTTCTCTGGGCTGAGACCTCAGACTTACATCTTGAGCAGTACTGAAAACCAAAGCCCCCAGTTCTGAGCCACGGTCAAATAAGAGCTGGAGAAGCTCTCCTTCACAGATTTCTCATTGAAGTGTGGGATGGTGATCATTTGATAGAATGGGTCCTTGAGTCTTGTGGATGTTGAGCACAGTGACTTTGAACGGCTCAGATTTTGATCTCCAAAGAACACTTGTGCAAGCTACCAGAAACCTGAGCTTAATGGGGATGTGTCACAGCCTCAGTGATTTGCATCTGAATCTTTCTGGCATGTCCCACTACAGCCAAGGCTAGCTTAGCCAAGCACCTCCAGAAGCCCTGCTGGGATCATGCTGGATATCCACGAAATATGTGGGATCAGAGCGCCTACACATATGACAGCACCCGCTGCCTTGGAGACTCACCATGGGCAGGGGGAAGGAGATAAATACCTAAATTACGCTGGGAAAAATGTTTGTGAGGATCCTCTTTCAGGCATTTCTTTTCCAAGTGGACCAGGTGACATGCAGGGAGATTTCATTCTTCACTAGAGTACCTACCCTTTTCAAAATAATAGACAAAATCCCCAAATTATGCAGGCATGCTACTTACTCTTGTTAAGGTCCTGTAAATCATAACAAGTGCAGAATCTCTCCCGATTCAGAGATCTCCCAGCCTGTTGCATATGGATGAACCACAGGAATCCCTGCAAGTGTTTTCCTGCCCCCTTGTTCCCACCCATCCTGCTGATGGGACCCAGAACGACCCACTGAGCTGCTAGTGAGCAGCAAGACCAATTCTGCTCTCTCTCACTCACCCCTCCCACTGCCCCTTTATGAGGGCTCCAAAGGGAGCCTACCAGCACAAGCTCCTGCCACAGAAAAATCCCCATGGAGGAAGACTATTACACCAGGAAAAGTGTCTACAGCCCCCATTTGAAGGGATCTGCAGAGAGGATGATGGGGACCAGAGTGGAGAAGGGGCTGCTATCTGGGAAGGGCTGGGGCAAGGTGGCAGCAAGAGGAGTCACTTTGGTCACAGGCATCCCCTGGCTCTGGCATGAAAGGGCTGGCTCTATCCAGCCTCTTGCGAGCAGAAAAGCCACAGACTCGTGGCTGGCTCCATCACCTCATTGTCTGTGCACCCGGGCAGGGAATGCAGGGCCCAAAGGGAGTAGGAGGGCCTTTCTGCCCCCCTGGTTCTGGCAGGTCCATGTCTGCCACGCACTGGGATTGGGGGTGGGTGGGAGACAGGGCATGGGGACCACCAAAATAAATGAACTAAAAAAGGCAGCCTGATGATTCTCCACATGCTTGGTGTACATGATGCAAATTGATGTTTAAAGCTTATTTATTATCTTACATGTGAAATGCCAGTGGTGTTTTTCTAGATCAGTGGGTATCCGATATTTGGAGAGGGGGGGAGGGAGACAACGGCAGTGGGAACGAGCATGTCTAGAGACTGTATATCCAGAGGCTAGGGTTTATATCATGGGCTGCTCTCGACTGTTATAATTTGTGGCACAGATTCAGCGAGAATCTGATCTGCTGAAAATATTTGGGCTGTGAAAACTCCCACACTGTGACAGATGTCAAGTCCAATTAAGTGACTCGTGTCCAGGTTTCTGTCCAATAGGCTTTCCCATTAAATATCAATTTAAGAGGGAAAAAATGCCGCCCCCTTTTCTCCGAGCCTTTATCTCTTCCGACCATCTCTAGGCGAAACCCTTTGGTACCAGAAGTGGATCTGCACGCATCTCCGCTCTGTCTGTCTATCTGTCTCGCCGTTGCCACCTTCCTCACCCCTCCTTGGCTTCTTTGCCGCTCCGGGAGGGGTGGGAGGAGGAACTGCACTTTCTTTTTGTGCATGTGAGCGAACCTTTTCCTGCACCGCCGTTATCTCTCGCAGCCGCTCCGAACCCGCGCCGAGATTTTCGTTTATTTTGTTTTGTTTTTCTTTTTCAGCGTTCGCATATTTTCCTTTATCCTTACTCGAAAGATGCAGGAGGAGTTAGGAAGCTCAGGGACGAACGCGGGTTTCGTTTATCCTTATTTTTCCTCCTCTCGCCAGCTCTTGAAGGACTAGAAGAAAAACTAAACCAAACATTCACTCTCCGACGGCGTCTCCCCTCCTTCTGCCCCTCTCCGCCGGACCGGTGAATTAACAAAACCGCACGTTACACCACTCAAAAAAAAAAAAAAAAAAAAAAAAAAAAAA